>JAYMFT010276354.1:0-10556 GCA_038088735.1 Panulirus argus
CCTAAAAAAAAAAAAAAAAAAAAAAAAAAAAAAAAAAAAAAAAAACTCCAGCTGAAAAAAATGTTCTTCAACGACAACTGAAGGAGGAGAGCGACGACTCGACTAGATCTGACTTAAAGGACGCAGACGGTGACCAAATGTGACGAGAGACGGTGTTTAAAAAAAAAAAAAAGGGGGGGGAGCAAAGCAGACCTGACGTGACTGGATGACCCGAAATGTATGAGAGAGAGAGAGAGAGAGAGAGAGAGAGAGGATCAGGTACGACAATAAAACAAAAACGGAATCAAACAAGACAAATGAGAGGATGTGAGGCTTTTAATGTTGAGAGAAGAGGTGGGCGGCAGTAGTGCCAGTGGAGGCTGATGGACTACATCTGATGATGCTGGGACACGCGAGGAGGAAGACGCGCGTGAGGTGAAGACGCGAAGAGAGCGAGTATGAGGCGAGAGGCAAGTGAGGGATGGCGTGAGGCAAGGCACAGTGAGGAGAGCGTAGCGGTGAGGGATGGTGTGAGGGTAGCCAGTGAGGAAATTGTGAAAGTGAGGGTTGGTGAGGGAGGATGGAGTGACGGGGGTGTGACAGTGAGTGCGGGTGTGAGGCAAGACACAGTGACGGGAGTGCGGTAGAGGGACGGTGTGAGTCGAGGGACACAGAGTGAAAGACGGTGTGGGAGGGAGGGAGACGCAGAGAGGGGAGTGAGGAATGGCGTGCGGGTTAGTGAGAGGGGAGGTGGGAAGCAGAGAGAGAGACAGAGAGAGAGAGAGAGAGAGAGGGGAGACAGTGAGGGAGGAAGGCGTGAACAAGCCTCGGTATTGAGCGCCCGCCGGGCTGGAGGGGACCGGGAAGGTGTGAAAAAAGTATGTAAACAAGACGACAGACTCTGGCAAACTTGGTGTGTGAAAAGGAACTGCCAAGATCTGGCCGCCTGCACTCCCTGCTGATTGGCTGCCTCGCTCCTTCTCTGTCACTCCTCAAAGAACTTTCCCTACATCATCTGCCGTGCCCGCCTTTAACCCTACCGAGAAAAACCCTTCGGCAAATTTTCGGCATAAGGGAGGAGGCGACGGAAAGGGGGGAAGGGGAGGGGGAGAGGTAGGTTCAATATCCCTTACTTTTGCCAGACTGTACTTGTGGGACGGGGAAGGGGAGAAGGGGGCAATTGCGACATACGAACAGTGGAACCGAGGTCAAAGTCAGGTGAAGGCTCCGGGACGAGTGGTTATCTCGCTAATCTGGGCGCTTCGTTACGCATCGGGCCCACTGAACTATAATGCTATTAGGCCGACAACGGGAGTCAATTACTGGCTGTCTGCGTTAAAGTTTTCTGCCGGAGCACAGGGGGTTAGGGGGGAGGGAGGGGGAGGCGTTGATGGGGCCGCTGGTGGTGGTGATGCTCATGTTGCTGGTAGTGGTGGAGTAGTGGTGGTGGTCATGTTGCTGGTGCAGTGGTGGCGATGCTCATACTATTGGTGGTGGTAGCGATGGCCATATACCTGGTGGCGATGCCGGTGGGGGAGTAGTGATGATGCCGGTGACGGGTAAGGAGGCTGTGGTGATAGTCAAGATAGGGCAGAAAGAACCAGTAGGCAAGGGAAGTGTGGTAGAGGTCGGCCAGGGGTATGGCTGAGTCTCTGTGGTCTGGGTGTATACTGAGGGACACGTACGGAAGGGTTTTAGCTGTGGTGGTGTTGCTGGTGTGAGTGGCTGGGGCGAGGGATAGCGAAGGTGATGCCCATGTTTCTCGATGAGAGTGGTTGGAAGGAGGGGGAAGGGGAGGAAAGTGAACTGTGGTAGATGTGGTTGATGGACATGATCTATATGACGGTGGTGGTGGTGGGCTGTGGTGGTGGTGGTAGATGTGGTGGTGCTGCTGCTGGTGGAGGCTCAGCAGCGACCCCTGTGGTGTCTGTGGCTGCGACAAAGACCTCCTCTCTGGTAGAGGTGTAAACAATGACAGCGAGGGTAAGCCGTACGAGAAGCACCATCGGTGGGGGGAGCACAGCTGCTGATACTCGTCAGCCGGTCTGCTGACACACGCGGTTTGGCTGTCAGTCATCTCGGTCAACTGTTAAGGCGGTGGAAGTGGTGGAGGCTGCAGTGATGACGGCAGTGGTAGTGGTGGTGGCAGAGGTGGTTACGATGGCAGTGGTGGCGGGTGGTGCTGCCGGAAATCCCACCATACAAGCGACGTGTCAGGTTGGCACACTCGGACAATGGGTGGAAAGCGGGAGGGAGGTGAAGAGCGGGGGATTGAGAGGGAAGAGGGGTGAAGATGCCAGTGGCGGGGAGGGGCGGGGACCGAGGAGGGTTGCCGCTACGGGCACATGATGAGCCAAGGCGAGGGGTTGGAGGAAGCACGAGAGGTGGAGGTGGAGCAAGTGGAGAGTGGAGCGGTGTTAGGCGTGGAGGTGGACCCCCGGTTTGGAGAGCGGGGAGAGGCAGCGCAGAGGCTGTGTGGTCAAGCTGAAATGAGGGGGGGGGGCGGATCTGGCGAGGTTCGGCTGGTGATACACAGGAAGGAAGGCGAGGCCCAGGCTGTGAAGGGGACGTGGCCGGGGGTACGCAGAGGGGGAGGGCACTGGTAGGAGGGGCAAGCAGGGGGCGTTGGAAGTGTGTTGAAGGAGGCGTAAGAAAGGGGGGAAAGCAGTGGGAGAGGCGTGGGAGGTTGGTGCACTCATTGGGGAAGGAGTGGGTGGATGTGCACTTTGATGGGTGAGGCGTGGTATAGCCAATGGGAGTCGATGAGGGGGTGGTGCACGTACTGAGGGAGGCGTGGTGCGGCCAATGGGAAGCCACGGTGGGAATACCCAGCGCTGGGGAGGCGTGGGCGGTGGTATCCGCGGCAGGGGAGCGCCGGGCACCACTAGCATGTGGCGGGTCGTGCCCATGATCAGGAGAAGGAGGCCACAGCTGTGGCCACATAACCCGTTCAGCCCTCCTCCGACGTCTGTGTGCTGGGTCCTCTGTAAATTGTCTCGCATACTGTATACCTATGTAACGTGCCTCATGTACTAATCTACTGTGTACCCTTGTAACTTATATCACGTACTACTCTAGTTTAAACCCGTGTAAATACTCTACTGTACACCAACGAAACTTGCCTCAGATACTAATATACTGTACACCCCTGTAACTTGTTTCATGTACTATTTTACACCCTGCAACTTGCCTCATGTACTGTTGTACTGAAAACCCCTGTAACTTGGTTCATGTGCTAATCTACTGTATATTTCTGTCACCTACTTCATGCACTACTTTACTGTACACCTATAATCTGTTCCACTTTTGTAATCTCTGTAACTTGTCTTATGGACGACTTTACTGCACACCTCTATAATATGCCTTATGCATGACTCTACTGTACCACTCATGTAACTTGCTAAATGTACAACTCTTCATTCCATGCACAGTGTACGCACGATTCAGATTCCAGATTTCAAATGCTTATTCCCAAGAGGCTGAGATGCTTGCATAATATATGGACAATGACACAATCTATAATGCATGCCATGCCCTAATGGTTAGTGAAGGATGTTAACGAACAAGTCAAAAGACAAGTGTGGGTGGAATGTACACTGTAACGCAGGTGTGGGTGTCGGTACACAGTGAGGGAGGCGAGGGTGTCAGTACACAGTGAGGATGGCGTGGGCATCGGTGCACAGGAAGGGAGGCGTGGGCATAGTACACAGTGAGGATGGGGTGGGTGTCGGTGCACAGTAAGGAAGGCGTGGATATAGATACACAATAACAGAGGTGTGGGTGTTGGTGCACAGAAGGATGAGTGGGTTGAAATACACTGTAGGAGAGGCTTAGGTAACGGTACACTCACTGGGAGAGGCTTGGAGCTGGTAAACAAAATAGGAGAGTTGGGTGACGGTATACTCACTGAGAGAGGCTTGGGTGACGGTACATTCATTGGGAGAGGCTTGGGTGACGGTACACTCATTGGGGGAGGTTTGGGTGACGGTACACTCATTGGGAAAGACTTGGGAGCTGGTAAACAAAGTAGGAGAGTCTTGAGTGACGGTATACTCACTGGGAGAGGCTTGGGTGACGGTACACTCACTAGGAGAGGCTTGGGTGACGGTACACTAAATGGGAGAGGCATGGGCGGTGCACTTAGTGGTACAGCTGAGGTGTAGGTGGCTGTGCACACACTAGGAGGAGGAGTGGGTGGCGGGGAACGTATTAAGGGAGGCATGGTGGTGGTCTACACCCTAGAGGAGTTGTGGGTGGCGCTGCATACAACAAGGAAGACGTGGGTGGCAATGCACACACTAGGGGAGGTGTGGGTGGCGGTGCACACACTGGAGGGCGGCGTGGGTTGTGGTGCAGCAAACACTTGGGAGGTGTGTAATTACCTATTTGTACTGTACGGGGAGGGAGTTTTACACTCGTGGGGCCCTATCTCGTTAACATTCTCTACTATCACATCTTATATTTATGTCTGCTGTTTGCATTAACCATGTCCTCAGTCATTTTATTCCATTCATCCACAACTCTCATATTTCAAAAGTATTTGTTTAGATTTTTTTAACAAGTTTCTTGCTCTGTTTCATATTATGTCCTCAGGTTGTTCTCGATTTACATATCTCGAGAAACTTCTCATTGTGTAAGTCATCGATCTGTTTTCTCTCTTCCAACATGGACAACGTAAAACATTTAGCCTTTCCCTGTAACTTAGCTTTCTTAAATATGGTACCATCGTTGTTGCCTTCCCGTAGACCTTCTCTATCAGCTCTAGTGCTTTATTCAGGTGCGGTAACCTAACTTGAGAAGCATATTCTAGTTTTTCTCTTATGTAGGATATGAACTACTTGCTAAATATTTCCATATCCATATACATGAAAGCTATTCTGATAGTTCGGCTTCTTTACCATTCTCCTAAAATGGGACTCTGGCGATATGCTAGGGATGATGTTGATTCCCAGGTTCTTCTCACACACAATGCTGAAGCTTATTTCCTACTGGACGATCATCATACTGAGGCCTTCTTTCACTTTGTTCCAGCCTTATTACTTTACATTTGCTGGGGTTGAATTTCATCAACCACGTATCAGACCAAATTTGAAGTCTGCTTAAGGTCCCCTTTTAGACTGATCCAGACCTTCGTGCTTTTCACTTCCCTCATGACTTTTGCATCATCTGCAGACATATTCAGCTAGGAGTCCATACCTTCAAGCAAGTCATTCGTATAGATTAAGAGTAACAGTCACAAAACAGAAAACTAGGGCACTCCACAGGTGACCTCTACAGATTTGAACAAAGGTCCGCAAACTTGTGTCCTCTGTTCCCTTCCACTAAGATGATAATCTATCCATCGGAGAAGCGTCCCTCTTATTCCTTCCTGGTATTCCAACTTCTTAATCAGCTTCCCATGCAGTGCAGTGTCAAATGGTTTCTGCAAGTCAAGATATATACAAAATACCCAGCCTTCTCTTTTGTCTAAAAGAGCCCTCTCTCTAGTAGAAATCTAAAAGGTTCGTTTCACACGACCTCCATTACCCAAAACCGCGCTGCCTCTCATTTAGGCGATTCCTCCTCTGTAGAAATGTCATCCACTTGCTTTCTCCTTTACTTCTTCAGTACCTTAGGAACCACACTCGTCAAGGAGAATGCTCTGTACTCCAGCGCCCCTTTCTACTACCTTGGCTCTTTGCCTTTCTCCAGTGGTATCTTGAACAGCATTTCAAAAGGACTGTCTAGTGTATATGCTCACATCTTCAGCACATATGGTGAAATTTCATCAGTCTTGTATGGGCCAAAACCTTTTAGTATTTTTCAATGTCTTTTACAGATATCACAATGTTTTCCAAAGCCTCCACTCCATTCCATCTCACTAGTGATGGCGCTATATACTGTCTTCCGCTATCAAAACACATCTGGACAGTTCCTCACATATCCTTACATCATCCTCAATTAATTTTCCCCTCTGAATCCTCTAATCTGATTAGCTGCTCTTGAACTGACAATCTACTTCTGACGAGTTTTTGGAAAAGTTTTTGGATTTTAACATGCCTTATGCACAATACTCTTTTCAAAATTCCTCTGTTGCTCCTTTCTTATTCCGCTACAAACATTCTTTGTTCTCTCATACTTTGCCTAAGCTGTCTGGCTGGAGTGTCGCCTGTACCTCCGCCTCTGCACATCTCGAAGCTCCCGCGATTTTTGACATCTTTGGTTCAACCATTCTTTCCTCTTTGTTAACCTCGGCGTATTTGAGGCTACAGGTACACACGTTCTCACTCCTTCACTGTAAATTTCACAAACCTTTCACCACAATACTCTGGTTCAGAGTGGCGGTGTACACACTAGGTGAGTCGTGCTTGGCGGTACATACACTAGGGGAGGCATGTGTGATGGTGCACAGTGGAATGGCGCGGGTGGCGGTGCACACAGTGGAGACGTATGAGTGGCGGTGCACATACTGATGAGGCGTGGGTAGCAGTGCATATAGTGGAAGAGGATCATACTGAGAGAAGAGCAGTTGGCTATGCACACACTGGGAGAAGGGCGGCTATGCACATACTGGGAGATCAGTGGGTGGCGGTGCACATACCGGGAGAAGAGTGGGCGGCAGTGCACACACTTTGAGAACGGTACGCGGCATGCACATACTA
Source organism: Panulirus argus (assembly GCA_038088735.1). NCBI lineage: Eukaryota > Metazoa > Arthropoda > Malacostraca > Decapoda > Palinuridae > Panulirus > Panulirus argus. The sequence continues at coordinate 6,621 of JAYMFT010276354.1, forward strand.
AGAGAAGAGTGGGCAGCGGTTCACATGCTGGGAAAGGCATAGCTGGTGGTCCACACAGTGAGGGATTCTATGGTGGTGGGGGTGGACGCTAGGCAGTCACCTTGTCTCGGGAGAAGCGAGATTGTTTTAAGAGTGTTTGAAGAACCCTCTCGTCTGCCGTACTTGGTTCCGACGAATTCCAACGGTAGAAAACGGTTTACTGCGGGAAAGTAGACATTACAGATTAAAAGAGTTCTCTTTCCAACACGCACACGGCCTTATGCCCCGCGGTCACATGCGAACCCAGTTGAAAGGGGGGGAAAAGTCACTTGAAACACAATTCATCCCTGCCCCTGGTGGCCAAACCTATCAACCAGCAAATGTTTTCGGAAGCCTGACGACCCAGCTGGAGGCGACCAAGACTCGACCACACCTTCGTATCTGGTTGATGTAGGGGTCACCACGACGACGCTGCCTGCTGAAGAACATGCACTCAAACTCCTACCGAATGCTACTGTACTCACAACAACTTCTTCCATATGAGGCTCGGAGGGTCACTGTGCCCGTCGTGGTAACATTCTCTTGTTGACCTGTATGGTCAGCATGATTCCCAGTTAGTTCCAATAACTAGTGACCGCTAGTTATTAGATATCATGGCTCTCGACCGTCATTCCCGATGATAAACTGTCAGGTCTGACGAGACGTGTTGACAGTCTCTGGCCGCGTGACACGTGCCGTCCTGGCGTCTGGCCATCCCTGGCGAGGGATAGGCTCTGCTGGAACATTGCCAGAGCCACCACAGACCACTGAGTCTATAAAGATCACAGAACATGGCCAGACTATAGAACCAGGCCAGACCACTGAGCCACGCCAGACCATGAGCCAGGCCAGATGTGTGGCCAATCCTAGCACAGGAAACGGCCCACTTCTTACCTATTCTGAATTTGAAAGCAAAAAGAATCACTCCCCTGCGGCACCATAAACTTGTACCAGTGATATAGGGAACGTCTGACCAGTCATTTCTAAGCTCATGAGGACGACGCATACCATCCCACAGCACGACCCATGGGTATGACGACCTGACCTTGAAAGGTCAGACCAGACACCAGGTCATCACACCCGAGGGTCGTACCATCATGACGGATAAATGCCTGAGGGATCCACCTGCCGGGTCCAGCAGGGGACAGGAGACCCCATCGGTCCTTACAGAGCAACACAAAAATCAGACTACGTAATAACGACACACCATCCCCGAGAGGCGCTACCTTAATGTGCGTTACCAGGCACAGTAACGCGTTCATAAACAATGATGGTTACAGTATCACAAGATCAGAACACAGAGCCTGACTAGATCGCACAGCCCGACCAGACCACACACCAGGAGGACCAGTACTCACCTGACGTGCTTGTAGGCGGTGCGTTGTAGCTCCTTGACGATCTGGTAGATCTGCTTGTGTGTTCTCGTGCCGAAGAAGATGGTTGGCACTCTGGAAAGAAAAAACAATAAAAAATAGAAGGAACTTTACTTACACATTTTCTTGGAAATCAGAAATGCATATATACTTCTAAAGAAAATACATATCCTTAAATACATAATGTTGATAATAATTCAACTATGTTCGGGAATCTATTTCCTAACGATAAAGAGAGTGACCCTCAGCAAGTTTGGGGAAAATACGTCAAAATCTGTGCCGACTGCATGACCAAGTCACGACCACTGGGCAGTTTGTCCATGGAAAATAAAAACTGGAATCTTTAAATCAATATTGGCGATCTATTCATACATTACGAACCAACCGCTGGTCAGCATTTTTTTCCCCCTCAATGAAATATAGAAATAAACTCCCAGGGCGCAGCAAGAGCGCGTAGTGATGACCGCGCATCTAGTTTGTTTCACAATATCGTTGTTTTCTGGTACCACATACAGTTAATACCAGCGTATGCTGGGTTCACTTGTAGCTCCTTTAATCAAGTTATTTGTCCAGTTTTAATTACCTGTACGCCTTCTAACTTTTACCACACTAATCTGAGTTTCTAATATCTTCCACCATCAAAAACAGCTTTGAAAGGACCCATTGGTCTGTTCCTGTTCGAATCCGTTTGTATATTCTTCTAAAGGTTTCAAAACTCACTCCTATCAAAAAACATTTAACATGTTTGGGCAAAGACTTCAGAGTCTTTCTTCCTATCGGCCTCGATCTACGAATATATTTTGTTCAGTTCCTTTTCAATTACCGTGCTTCCTCCAGGTTGCATTGGATGTGTTCCCTGCTTCCTTCTGTATGAACTCTCACGCATCTGCCTCCTCTTCCTTCTAAACTGTGAAGTCTCAGGTTCGTTCAAGGCTTCATGATAACTCGTGCGCTCCATTCCTGCGATCTTAAATTTCAATGTTTTTTATTCTGTATTCCCTTTAGCTTGCTAATTTTAGACAAGAGAGAGAGAGAGAGAGAGAGAGAGAGAGAGAGAGAGAGAGAGGTTATAAATGTTATTAAAAGACTTAAAATCATCCAAAACACTGAGGAAACAGTAAACATCATCCACAGAAAGATTTGGGAAAGACCTAACTTTATCCACATCACACACACAGACACAGGCAAGACCTAACATTACTAACACAGAACTGAGAGGGACCAAACCTCATCCACACAAGCTCTGGGGAAGGAATCCTAATACTTCCGAAGAACGATTCTTAAAATTCTCAGCCGTAACAAAACCTGGAGCTGACCTGAGCACACTTATACAGGTGCGCGCGAGGAACCTGACACCTCTCGGGTGAAATGTGTGATGGAAGTTTCCCCAGACAATATCCATAAAGAACCCACCTGAAGCTTTCTACACATTCCACGAAAGAAAAAAAAAATGTTCACCATCTACGTCATCAATATGGTTTAAAGACTTAAAGACTGTGATCAAGTCAACCCTTACTCTTCTCTCTTCCAACCCCTCTCTCCCAGAATACTTAACTCCACACCCTCTCACAGTATACTACTACAAATCTCCCTCTATCCCATATAACAGTTGCTCTACTTTATCTGGGCAACACAAACATCCGTCAAACAGACCTCACTACAACCCACTCCTTTAAGAATACTAAAACTCTCTCTCTCTCTCTCTCTCTCCTCTCTCTTCTCTCTCTCTCTCCTTGACAATCGAACACAACCACGATTCCCCGGGACAACAGACACCCGCCATTATTCTTTAAAAAAATACAGTAAAACTCCTGCCCCCCCAGACTACAGTCTCTGCCTCCCTACACGATCACCGTCCTCCCCCAGCCTCGCCTCCCCATCTCCGGCTGGCGTCCCCCAGCAAAGCACGACAACCAGACTTGCTAAGGGCCCCCCTGGTCCCAAGCCCCAGCCCCCATCCCTCAATAGCTCCCTTGCCGTCCCTCCCTCCCCAATAAGCTCCCCGTGCTATCTCCACATCGCTAAATCATCACCACGGGAGCTGGATATACGTCGAGGAGGGAGGGAGGCAGGGAGGAACGCCACCCCAGACCGACGGGGACCAAACAATGCCACACTATTCGACACATCGAAGTCGACACGTGGGACACAATGACGCACAGAATGGCAAAAAAACGGAGAGGAAAAAAACAAAAAAACAAAGATGGTGACTTTTGATGCAGCCTATGTGAGGGTTATAGCTGGAGATGTGGGGGGCGGGGAGTGGAAGGCTAGTAATAGCCAAGAGGGGAGGAATATGGGCAAGGGGGTTGGGGGGGGGGGGAAGGAGGCCTACATTACCCCTCCCAACACACGGTCCAAATTTTGCACCAATATTGACATGAGGTGTGTTTACGTAGGAAGAGGAATGGCGAGATTTTGTTATATTTTCCTGGAATAGTGTGTCCGTGAGAGGTGGGAGAGAAAGAGAGAGAGAGAGAGAGAGAGAGAGAGAGAGAGAGAGAGAGAGAGAGACCCAGCGTGTGTGTGGTGTGGCGTTTTTCTC
>JAYMFT010276365.1:0-10555 GCA_038088735.1 Panulirus argus
TAATTCCCGTGGGGTGGGGTGGCATCAGGAGTGGATGGGGGCGAGCAAGTGTGAATATGTACATGTGTATATGCATGCATATGTGTATGTATGTATATATGGATATGTTGGCATGTATATATATGTACTGTGCATATATGTGCACGTATGTATGTATGTGTGTATGTGGGGGATGGGTCTTTCTTCATCTGTTTCCTGGTGCTACCTCGCTGACGTGGGAAACAGCAATCAAGTATAATAAATAAATAAATAAGAGTGAGTGAGCTTCGAAAGGAGGCTTGTGTGAAGAAATATCAGCGATCAAGTATAATAATAATAATAATATAATAGTAATAATATTCTATATTTTTGCCATCTAAATCCTTCAGTCTAATTACTTGCTTCAGAAGTGGTCATATGCTTCTAATAACTCTGAGACATAACTTCTCACTTTTTAAAATTTCTCAGCGCTTCTTTTCTTATTCTATTGTGCTCGTTCTTTGGGCTGGAATACTTTTCAAATACTTCCCAGCTGTTATATATTCTACATTAAGATTATACTTGTGTTTTCCTTAGTTTTTTGACATCAACTGAACCATGTCTCTTTTCTATGCTACTATTTCATTACCTGTACACTTATACTGATCCCTAATTATATATTTCAGAGAAGCTCCCATAACCTTGTCCCACATACTGATTCATTTCAGCCAATGTCTCTTAACAGACTGTTCAGCTCTAACTGGTTTTTTACCCTTGTGACAGGTTTGTCAGTGATAACTAAAACTTTTCATGATAAAGTTGTTTTGATTCTCTACATCTTTCAATGTGAACATCATCAAAACAATTATGCTCTTCTTTCTTGATGTTACATTTCCCTCTATGTATTACATTGTCATACACCAGTAGTTCCTGAACCTTTAAGATCTCTTTCACTAAAAGGGCACACTCATCCCAAGAAATGACCATTCATCATTTAACTTCCTCTAAGCAGTACCTGAACTCCCAGTTTTACCATTTACTACCAGTGTCTGCATATGCATATACCACTTTTAAACTTACTGTCCCACTGCTTGATGTACCTGGCCTTTCTGTGATCAAGGTGTGGGTGAACTGCCTATGGCATGGTCTCATCTTGTAACCATTATTTTTCCTCCTGATTATTTTCCATACCATCTTATTGCTCTTCTCTTTGTCTTCCTTTTAGGATGTAAATCCTGTCATACTCTTTATGTTAGGTAGGTTATTATCTTTTAATCTGCCTTAACACTGTATGGCTATAATACTCCATGCTGAAGGTGTATATGTTCATATGTAATTACCTATTCTTATAGTTAAGGAAGAATGTTCTAGACTCATGGAACCTCATCTCTTGATCTTTTTTTTTTTACCATCATGAATATTTTCAAACCTTTATATACAGTCAACATTTACAGTTTCATTGCTTCTCACCTTACACCATTTTTACACTAAAACAGTACATCTCCATGACCTTTTTAACAAGCTTCTTACATTGCTACTTGTAATGGCCTCTGGCAATTCTGTCTTTGCACCTCATGAAGAACTGTTCACTTGATCCTATCCACTGATTTACAAGTTTGAGGGCTGTAATCAGGTCATCCTATCTCTTCCCTCCATAATGTGCAAATCTGTAGCCCTCATTGTATCTCATCTGTCTTAATCTAAGTACCTCATTGATGCCCTTCTCTGGACTAAAAAATCAAATTTTTGTGCTTATTTAGGTAAAGTAACTTGACTTGAAATGCATAATCTTGTTTTGGTTTATGTCATGAATAGTTTAACAAATATTTTGTTAAATGCAATACTAATATTTGCCAATATAGAATTTGCCTCCTTTAAAATCATCCTGATGTGGAAATTTGGCAATGGGTTAGGCACAATGTTTACCCCTAGGTCCCTTTAACACAGATTCCAATAGCTTACTTCCCAGTAGGTAATAATCAAAATGATGCTTTCTTTCACTGAGTCCCATACCCATAACTCTGCACTTATTCAGGTCAAATGTCATCAACCATTTATTAGACCACCTTTGGAGTCTGTTCCTGTAAGCTGATGCAATCATTAAGCTTTACTTTTCCCATGACTTTGCCATCATTAATAATCATGTTAAGGAAAGAGTCCATTAGGTAATTCATTACATATACTTAGAACGGCAGAGGTCCCAAGACCAAGCCCTGTGACATGCCACTGGTGACCCTAGCCCATTTCAAAAAAGTTTCTCTAAACCATATCTTTTGCTCCCTTCCATTAATCTTCTATCCAGTGTTTAAGTTGACCCTTTACTCCTGTCTGTAGTTCTAGCTTCATATTCAACCATCAATGAAGTAGTGTCATAAGTATTCTGGCAGTCCAGGAATACAGTCCCCCCATCCATCTCCCTGATTTAACAATTAGCTCACAAGTCATAAAAGTCCAAGAGTTTTGCAATGCATGATCCCCTTTCCCAAAATCCACATTGTCTCCAAGTAGGTTGTTTCTCCTCTATTACTTGAGTAGGCATCCATTTGCTTTCTGATTTCCTTTTTCAGAGTTTTACAGGCCACACTTGATAAGACTGGTTTGTCATTTAGTATAATTTCCCATTCACGTACTTTAAAAACATTCAAAATTTGCTAACTTACATATACCTGGAACTATGCATTCCTCTGGTGACCTGATGAACAATATTTCAAGTGGTCTAGCAAGTGTCCCTGCACATTCTTTTAGCAGAAATGGAGAGACTTCATCAGGACCTTGAGCCTTATTTGGGTCAAGTAGATTTAGCACCTTCCTCATGTTTTTTTCTATAATTTTCAGTAACTTCCAAGACTCCCTTCCTATCTTATCTTGCCAAAGTTGGGGCCGTTGTGTGAAAGAATTTTTTTAACTTATCATTCAGCTTCTCACATATTTCAGCAATAATATTTCCTTAAAAGCTTCTCTGCTCCTCACTTCTTTTCCTGCAGTACTCATTTCTTGCCATCTTGGACCTTTCAAATGTTGATTAACAACAGTGTCATCTATGTCTCCTTCATAGTATATCTCAAAGTCTCCTTCATAGTATGTCTCTAAGTAGTTTTGCTTTCTGGCACTCTTTACTGAACCATGCCTCTCATCTTTTTACCCTTTTCCTCTATTTGCATGTATTGATACCCATTTGACTCCTTCACTGAAGATTTCACAGACCCATCTATTGCACTGGCCTATACTCTGGTTATTGAATGCCCTTTTCCATTCTATATTTTCTATTTGAGTCCTATCTTTCTTCCAACCCCTCTCTCATGTCCTCCTGAACCATGTAGTCAAACTCAAATAATGTATGATCACTTTTCTAACTGGTATATCATATCTGATAAGTTCAATCTCCATGGTATCATGTGTACAGAAAACAGTGTGTGTACCTGTGTGTTTATGTGTACATGCACATTTTTATGTTTGTTCATGTGTATATGCATTTTTAAAATACAAGAATGAAATACATATATAAATATATATATACAGTTTTCAAAAAGAATTTTTTAAAGATGAGAAAAAATACATTTTCCTGGCTAAACCAGAATGACGGCATAGTGTTTAAAATGTAAATATACAACATATGTATCCGAACATTAAGTGGATATACCAATAATACATTCAAATATTTTTTGTTTAGATTTCATTTCATCATATAGTTTTACCTTTGGAAGGGAATATATGCTTAACAGAAATAACTTCAGGGTAAATATCATAATTAAAAATAAATTATAATAATTTGGATAACATTAATACTGTACATAACAAAAAGAACAAGATCTTAAAATATACATATCAAACACTGTCTCATACAAGACTAGTGTTTTCTTCTAGCAATAAGTACATGTATTATAAATTTTTGGTGAAGCCATGTTCTTGGAGCACATCCACAACCTTCCCAGCAAGTTCCCGCACTGAAGCATTCGAAGCTGGCAATGAAACCAATTTTCGAAGGACATCGTCAACACCTTCACGAACCAACATGTGACAGTAACGTTTACCTGAAAAAGTACAGATGACTTGCTGTTACAGTTACATTTGAAAATAAGCAATGTTTTATGATATAAAAATTTCCTTCTGTACTGAACCAATGTATGAATCAAGAAGGCATGTGTCTGTGAACTGCCTTAAGTGACAGGCAGCAAAAACCATTTGAAACAAAGACAAATTATCTAACATTATAGTAATCTCTTCACTAAATTTCAAGCACTTGCCAAGATGACATTAATCCACTACCTCAATCTCGTATTAACTTTGTTACCTATCAATTTGATTTCACAGGTGGTAACATGCCCAGATGCAACCAACAAAACTATCAAACCATCTAGTTCTTCTGATAGCCATAACTGAAAGACAACAAGCTGGCAATCTTTCTGAGAGGCAGCTAAGTGCTTAAAATTTTTCAAGAAAATTAATTACCAGGAAATTCATTCTAGTTCTCATTCTTTTGAAAATGTAAGCATAAATACTGGGGAAAAAAAGACTCATGGGAGCACATAAACATGATCAACTCAGAAACTGGAAATTCAATTATCAATTGAACTCATGAACAGCAAAACCCAACTACTCTTGCCATGTATGTACTAACTATAATAATGCAATCTTACGAAAGAAAAACTTGTTATCCTGTTTATTTGATTTTAAAGATCCAGCAAGCTTACAGAACGAATGAGATGCACATCTCTCACTCAAAGGCTATTAATTCTAGACAATGGAATCTGACCAGCAGAGGCATAACAATTCTCAAAAAATTTGGTTTCAACTGCTTCATTATTAGATTATGAGCCAAATCTAATTCTTAAGACACCTACATTTATGCCTGAGTAGTTTGATAAAACTGGGAAACATTTGTGGCTTACAAACTTCGGAACCTTTTGGGACTGAAAGGCTCATATAGCCTATTATGATTTTAAAGCTTGCAACTATAATGAAGATTAAGAATTCCCAGAGCTCACAAATGACTCCCTTTTCAGTTCTTAAAAAAAATCACAGTAGTCCAGGTAGAGTTAGTGTGAATAATCCTCTTTGTTCTGTGAGAGAAGGATGCCACAAAACTTTTTCAATTCGAACAACAGCATCCGCTTTCTGCTTCTCCACTGATCATATACTATCTCTCTTAAAAGACACGTCTAACTGAAGAGGTTAACTTGTTGCCTGCAGCCTATGCCTAAAGAAATGAGCAAAAATGTTAGTTTAACCAAGTTGGATGACAGTCTTAAGATGGACTGGCCTGATTCCAGTAAATTCATCTTATGATAAGGAACTGGTCTAATTAAGATGGTTGAAGAAAGATAATCATACTGTTAAGCAGTCTGATTTTCTTCTATAACGAGTTTCTTACTTTGCTAGGCTATACACATGCATCTCTGCAATGTTTACAAGTATGGAAAAGAGCTTTATAAAATGAGTGTGAATGCAAAGGTGAGGTGAAGGTATGTATTTAAGAAAGACATGTTATGAGCTTGGAATAAAGTCAGAACATAATCTAATGAAGTCAGAAAATGCAATGTGGAGAATGTCAAAAGCTTAGAAATATGATTACCAAGGCTCCTACGAGAAGTAGATGAATTCATGTGTGATTGAGAAGTTAAGACTGTGGAAGATTAGATGGATGTAATATACAAAAGTTGGAAAAGCTTGAAATGTAAAAATGACATCTTGGCAATTATCATGGCTTCAGGAAAATAATGTAAAGGAACACAGAAGCCATCAGGTGATCTGATATCTATTATGAGGAGTAAAGCTGTCACTGATAGAAAATATGTATATCAATATATAGTAATAGTACTATATTGTGATATATTGTTAAGTTCCAATAAAATACCTTTATGTAGCAAATCTATAGTTATGTATTTTCTTATTTTTCTTTCTGTATTTATAAGAATGCTTATAATATATTCTTCAGTTTGAAAAGTGTATTAAGAATTTAATAATTATTAAAAAGTTTCTGTTTAATTTGCATTTCAGGGAAAAAATACATGTTTGATGAGATGAATACTAGTTTTTCAATTTCTTAAGTATTTAATAATTATTCAAAAGTTTGTTTAATTTGCATTTCAGGGAAAAAATACATGTTTGATGAGATGAATACTAGTTTTTCAATTTCAGGGAAAAAATACATGTTTGATGAGATGAATACTAGTTTTTCAATTTCCATCATGTATAACAATAATGAAAGAAGAATGAAACAAGCATCATCATTCCATTCAAATAAGCAAGTATAAATAAATATAACCTTTGTTGTTTACAACAAATAGCAAATCAAGACAGGTAACATGGACTCCAAGATTCAATTCCTATTCATTGTTGATTGGATTTATTACTAACATTGTCACATAAAAGTTTATGTTGAGCTACCTTTGCATCCTGAGTTCATCTGAAAGTAAAACTGAAATACCAGGACAGAAATGGTAATCAATTATTTTGATTTACATTTTTTTCATACATATTTGCCATTCTCTGCATGTGAGGCAGCGTCAAGAACAGATAACTTGAGTCTTAAGAGGGAAAAATCCTCACTTGGCACCCTTCTCTGTTCCTTCTTTTGAAAAAGTAAAACAAGAGGGGAAGGATTTTTAACCCCACTCTCACCCCTTTAAGCTGCCTTCTACAATACGCAGGGAACATGCAGGCAGTATTCTTTCTCCCTCAATCGCAAGGATTACGATGTAAAAATATCAGCTAATTCAAACTGTCTGCAGTGAGACCTGGTTGCAGCATTACCAGCTGCTGAAAAAATACATTTAAAAGAAATTCTGACTGCTGTGATGTGAAGTTACCTCAACACTAATTGAACTAAGCGAGGGCAATTGAATTTTGTGATCACCACTGAAGGGGATCAATTTTCATATTGACACTTAGTACACTTTTGCATCTCTGCTCTTTTACAATAACCAAGGTTTCTCTGGGAGCAGCATTTAAGTACCTTCTCTTCTTTAACAAACAATAATCAAAAGAAGTCAACAAGCATCAGACTGCTTATCTTCACTTTCGACCATACAAGGGAGAGCAGTCTCAGCATTACTTGGTGTAAGTACCTCAACTGAAAGCCCTGGCTCTTGTTTTACCATGGCAAATACATTTGAATCTGTAGTATGACAAATACCACGGAATTCTTCCTCAACAGTATTACACACAGCATCTCCCCCTTCCACTTTTATCCACTGCAGACTTTTGAACTTTGGACCGAGTGCAGTACCTACACTTCAAAAATTTTGTTCATCCACTTTTTTATGTTTTTTTGTTAGATCTGTCATCATAGCATTTTTCACAACCAGATCATTGTTCATAAACCAATACAGTATGGGAAAAATCAAGCTAGCTGCTAATTTCTGTTTTGATGGTGAACAACCTGTTACCACCTCAAGTAGAGAAAGTATGTCTTTGATATCTTCCATGTTTACATTCAGCAATTAATGGCAGAAGGTGCATGAAGTTTTTGTCCTCACAGAAAACTATTCAGACAGCTAGCAGAATATCAAGTGATCTTATCATGGCTAAGGCAGAATTTCATCATTTCTATGTCCTGTATTACTTGGGAGTTTCTTTATGTTTAGTGTCAACTGGGCATTATGCAATTCTGTGGTCTTCAGGTGTCTCTGCTTCAAAACACTGCCAAAACAGGGAAAAGCTTCCCACATTTACTCACCTAGGCACTTGCCTCTGTTACTGCTGTACCTTTGTCCATCCCTAGGTTTACCGTATATCCAAAGTATGGCCAACGTGCATCCAGCAACTGGATACTTAAATGTCCATTTGGTAAAACCAAAATTCATCAGCACGCTTTTTTGATGTAGGAGTTGCTTTGATACATTTAGTTTTCAGTAGCATAGATTTTAGTTCAAAGGTTTCTGGGTCAATGAAAAGGTAGGGAGTAGTAATGAAACTTTCAATGTTTACATAAGACATGGACATGTAAGCACTAAGCACTAGCCCAGCCTTTTGGCAAAAAGATGAGAGCAAGTAGTAAGTGGGAACATTAGAAAGAAGCATCAGGCAGAAGTAGTTGGGAGGAACATTTAAGTGTGAGCATTAGGTAGAAGCAGTAGGTTGGAACATTATGTAGTTGAAGTCAGTAGGAACATTAGGTAAGTGCTTCTGGAAATTGCACCAGAGTTGCCATTTGCCAGTGGCCTGTTAAGGGTGAGGCACTAAAAGGCTAAGAAGCAGCACTGGAGTTCACCAGTTTTGGAGACTCTTGCCGTGGTCACCACCTTGAGGGAATTCCCGAAGGGAAAGTGTCAGAGACCCGGAATCATTGGTGAAAGCATTTTTTGTAACTTGATCTTTTTTTTAACTTCGAGAATACTATTTTGGCCCATAGGCACAATGTACAGTTCCAAAATGTGATTTCTTGATGCAAGATTATATTTGGATTATGCAACACTCATCTGCCATCTGAAGCCATCCTCTTCTACTGTGTTCACTGGTTTCATGTAACTTATTGGAAAGCCAGCAACTACTTATGAATTTTTCAGCAAATTTGTGAAATTTGTTTGTACATCTTTTTATGTTCAAATTTCAAATAAGTCTGGGATTGTGAAATTTGTATGTGCATCTTTTTATGTTCAAATTTCATATAAGTCTGGGACTGTACAGAGTTGGCTTTCATCTGCACATACATACAAAAAACATACAAGTAAATCCCAATGTTGCAACTCTCCAGGTTAAAATAGCCCTGTAACATATGATGATGTACCTGCCATTTAACTTTTAATGCTTGCAATAAGATATTTTATGATAATAACATTGTGTTCCCATAAAATGACAAATCTAAAAAAAGATGGAGAGATATAAGGGCACTATATCTTGTGTCACAGGACTATAAGCTAACAATAATTACCTTAGATGTTTTGCCCCTTGTGCAAGGTACAAGAAAATTACTTGATAAATATGATTTTAAGTTTATTTTATAATAATATTTTGAAATTTCTTTTCCCCAATCACCAGTTTCATGAACAGTTTCATTACAGAATGAAAAAATTATACATGAATTATCAGAAGAATAATATGTTGAGCAGCAACAGGGATCACAATTAGCAATCACATTTACTCTTGTACCTTAGACCAATGCTTGTGATCAAGATAGATCCTTGCGCTAGCTGTGTTTCCAGTGAATGGCATGACATTTGTGCATAATTTGCATGTTAATTTACCTCTCAGGCTGATTCAAGACAGACCCTCATTTCAGTTGTTTTCACTGTATGGTACGATATCATGCATAATTTGCAAGCTACTTTATTTTTGCTGAGCTGATTATTTTTATTGCAGATGGGGAAATCCAAAATATTTCAAAATATTACTTTTTTTTTGAACTCCAACACTTTAAACTGAAATTTTGTATGAAACTTTCATGGCTAAACTCACCAGCAGACATACTTGTGTACAGCTGCATCTCTCTAAATCAGAGTTTTGAGTTGTGACTAATGGGGAAAATATTACAAAATCTGGTTAATGTAAAAATAGCATTCTTTTATTCAATATGCTCTCAAAAAGTACAAAACTATACATATGTCTTTATTCATAGTACTACTGTTTATGTGGTGGTATACAAATATTGTTCTTCTACCAACATTGTAACCAGATTTTTGCATCACCCCATCTTTTGGTTCCATGTTGGAGTTCGAAAATTCTGCATTGATACCATGTTTGTTCACAATGTGTGTGTACTGCATGCAGGTGTGAAGACATTACTGATATGTATATTTTAATTTAAATGATTAATACTGCCAAAGTGCTTTTGTTAGCTTTACATCATATCATATATTGTTTTCTATAAACAGGTGAAAAATGAAAGGTCAACTCTAAATAAAACAGTACAGAGGTCCCCTGCCAACCACAAGGGTTATGTTTTTGGAAAACCTTGTGATTGACAAAATCATGGTTGGCTAGGTGCTAACCTTCTGAGACATGCCATAAGACTTATTACAGAAACCTCTCAGTCTATACTTATTTGATTTATGCCATTTTTAAGACGACTTGTATGGTCTTATTTACACCTTTTTTCATTTTACGTGGGCTTAAATTTGGAATATCACGATCATCATTGGGCTCGCACTACAGAGGTGTGGCGTTGCCAGCTCTGTGTGAGAAGCATGCATATGCAGTGTGGATACAATCTATAGTTCTGGAGTGCTGCAGTATACTTTAAACTAAACTTGAATTGCCTCATGCATCACACCATCAAAGCATCTTTTGAGTTCTCCTGGTACCAGTGGTGCTTAGAAGCATAAAAACATCAGGTGCTTAGAAGCATAAATACATCACCACTGAGGTAGCATGGATGTGCTCAAACATTGTAAGAGAGATGAACAAACAGCTGATAATTAACGCGCCCTTGGAGGTAGTGAATATACTTTATGGACAATTCGTGATAGTCCAGAGAAGTTCAAGGAGAATGCCAAGAGAGGAACATTAATCAGTGCATCTAAGAATTTATATTCCCATAGTTCAATTATGGAGAGAACAGAAAGAATGTTGAGCATATTGGCGGTGGAAGGATGGAGTGAAAGGGATTTTGAGCAGTCGGGGCCTGAACATGCAGGAGGGTGAAAGGTGTGCCCGGAAT
>JAYMFT010276376.1:0-10555 GCA_038088735.1 Panulirus argus
TTTGTGTACCCCACTGAGATATCCTGTCCAAGTCTGAGTTTATTGTGGAAGCTGTGACAAGGCGAGATGCAGATCGAATGAAAGAAGAAGAAGCAGAACCTAATGGGTTGCTTCGAGGGTAAGGAATGGGATAATCCTTGAGTTAGCTGGAGTACAGGGAGGGGCCACTACTCTCTTATCTGAGCCCTCGCTCTCGCTGGCAGCAGGGTAAATATTTACATATACATATGTGATTAATCTATATTACTAGCATTCTCCTTTCCTTGTACGGCCCCCTCCTTTTCCTCGCAGTACGACAACTGTTTCCAGTCCTTTAGTAAAAATAGAGAAGCAGTAATTGTAGATTCTCACAACTCTAACTGGGACCTCATGACAGGTGACCACAAGGGAAATAGACTAATTCACTTGACAGAAGACACCTTTCTAACTCAAATGATCCGAGACTTAACAAGGGGTGAGGATATTTTAGATCTACTGATGTTTACTGAAAGAGACGTAATTAGCAACTATAATATGGTTGATGACTCACTTCTGCTTCCATGGTTTCATTCGCCACCATCTCCACTCCATGTTATATAAAACGCTTCACTTCTTCCAAATCTTCTCCATTCAGACTCATATGCCTAACTAACCTACCCTTCTACCCTGCCAAATTCAATAACCTTGCTTTTATTCACATTTACTCTTTATTCTCAAATCTATTTTATGATGAAGGCACCAGTCACGGATAAAGGTCCACATCAAGGCCAGACCTTAATTGAAATATAGAGAGACTTAAGAAACGGAAAAAGAAAAGACAAGGGAAAGTATTTACGAATTTTTGAAAAAGTGAAAGACCTGCATCGACGTGTAGGGAAAGATGCACTTATCAAAACGGCCCACTCTTGAGTTGCCGATGGGCACACAATAATCATGTGACGCAGCAGCTTGCCGAGTATTGCATGGTCTACCTAGTGGTGGGGGCATATAAGCAGCCAGCTCTCGGGAGCAAAACTCAAGGTACTACCTGCAGAAGAGGGAAAGTGAACATACATTGCGGCGTAGGGCAAGGGGGTCAAGTTTGGAAGTTAGCCTGGGACAGTTATAAGTCGGACGCTTTCGACTCAGTTCTGTCAAGTAAGGAAACAGAGCTAGAACCACCCCAAATGTGAGAGCACTATTCCATACAAGGACGAATCAATCCCTTGTTTAAACGGAGTAACTGTTCAGAAAGGAAGTTACGACATCTAAACAGGACACCGAGTTTCTTAGAGGCAGACTTAGCTATTCCCGTAATGTGGGGTTTACAAGAAAGAGTGGATATGACAGTAATACCAAGTATGTTCATTGAGTCAAGAGGTGGAAATACAGAACCGTCAAAGGAAAGACGAGAGTTGCGAGGAGATTTCGATAGAGAGACAGGAAGAAATTGGGCATTGGAGGCATTAAACTTAACTAGATTTTGTGTATCCCGCTGAGATATCATATCCAAGTCCGAGTTTAATGTGGAAGCTGTGTCAAGGCGAGATGCAGACCGAGTGAGAGAGGAGGGAGCAGAATTGAAGGATGTAGATGAATGCAGTGCTCAGTCGTCAGCGTATGAGTGCATTGGGGTATTTGTGGAGGGGACGAACTCTTTAAAAAAAAAAGGAGAAAAGGTGTAGGGGACGCGACAGACCTTTGAGGGACACCGCTGTTGATAGAAAAAAGGGGGCGGGGGGGTGGGAGGGCGGAGACTGAGCCATCAACAACCACAGAGATAGATCGGCCAGAGAGGAAGCTAGATATGAAGGAACAAAGTGAGGGAGGGAAACCAAAAGAGGGGAGCTTAGAGATTAGACCTCGATGCCAAACCCTGTCCAAAGCCTTAGATATGCCAAGAGCAACTACATATGACTTCCCAAAGTATTTCTGGGATGATGACCAGACATTAGTGAGATAGGAAGGAAAATCACCAGTGGATCTCGACTTATGGAAGTCATCCTGGCGCTCAAAGAGAAAACTGATTTTCGAGGTGTTTAAGAATATGAAAGTTGAGGAGGGATTCAAAGACTTTGGAAGTGGTAGATGTCAAAGCAACAGGACGATAGCTAGAGGAGTCAGAGCGGTCATCCTTCTTAGGGATGGGATGTATCAAAGCATTTTTCCAAGGAGAAGAAAAAGTTTTGGTTTTTAAACAAAAACGGAATAGAAGAGCAAGCTCAGTTGCGTGTTCAGAGGCACACTTTTTCAGTACACGGGAATGGGTGCCATCAGGACCATAAGTCTTGCTAGTGTTCAGAGAAAGAAGCGCTTTTTGGACAGTCCGAAAAGAGATTACAGGAAGAGTCAAAGGATTAGGAAGAAGAGCATCAGGGGGTGAGGGAACGTTAGTCATCCAAGGTGGAGTTAGAGGAGAAACGGGAACCAAAGAGAGTTGCTTTGTCAACGGGAGAGATAGATATAGTACCAAGGACGGAAAAGTGAGGGAAAGGTAGTGCGACAGAAGTTGTTAGAGATGCCCTTAGCTAAAGACCACAAAGACCTATCCGTAGATGACGAGGAGATGTTATCGCACTTCCTCTGAATAAGAAACGCTTCGCCTCACTGATAAAGCGCTTGCAGCGATTACTGGCAGTGATTAAAGCTAAACGGGAGACATAGGAAGGAGATCCTTTCCAAACCCGTTATGCCTGATCCCTTGCCTGATTGGCCTCAGAACAGGAACGCTGAACCATGGACTGGATGAAGAAGAAGTCTTGGAAGAGGAGGGAATGAATGTTTCCACTCCCGCAAGAATAACATCTATTATGTATTTGGCGGAGACAGAAGCATCACCACATAAGAGACAGTAATTAGCCCAAGGAAAGTTAGAAAAGAAGTTACGTAAGTTATTCCAGTCAGCTTTGTTCAGATGTCAGTACTTACTCTTAGAAAGGGCTGCTGGATGGGAAGTTGCCGTTAGAATAGATACATTTATGAAAGTGTGATCAGATGAACCAACTGGGGGCGAGATTGTGTATTTACAGCGAGATGGACTAGAGTTGAAAAACAAATCCAGTGTATTAAGAGAGTGGTCAAAGCGGTAAGGTATATGGGTAGGTTGAGAGATGATTTGCTCTAGATCATTGAGAAGGAGAACGGGAGGGCTTCAATCCCTCCACCATTCGTATGGGAGGAATTCATTCAACCAATCCCTATGGTGAACGTTGAATTCCCCGAGGTAGAGGATCTCGGCTTACGGGTGAGACGATGTCACAGTCTCATGGGAGGAGTTTAGACAGTCGAAGAAGGATATACAATATGTAGAATTAGGAGAGCAATAGGCGAAACAGAGGACAAGTGTGGTAGTAGGGAGTCTTTGACAAGTCATAACACCAGAGTTTGGAAACTCAGGATCCATGAGGCGTGCAACAGGTGTGTTTATGTTGGAGTAAGCACAAACACCACCTTTGAACTGGAATCGTGAGTGGAGATTATTGTTAGATATGAAAAAGGGACTAGTGAGAACATCATTAGATAACTGTCTCAGAGAGAAATAAGATATTAGGATAGGTACTAGATAGATGGTGTTCATCTGAGGACAGGTTACTAGAGAGACCACGAATGTTGGTATAGTGATAGAAAAAAAGGTCTCACAGAGAAGGTAGAGTCATGGGAAAGGCCGGTACTACTACTGCTAGAGCCCTCCCTCTCATTGGCAGTAGAGTCAGGCTGAAATCCGGAGATTCTTAGCACCCCATGACGCCGGGGACAGTATACTTTTCTTTGTAGCCCCCTGCGTTTGACCACATCTGTCTTATCATAACGAAAAAGGAAGGTTTATTTTTCTTTTCATATCAGCACTACATTGTCAAGATTTAGGAACGCCATCAAGTCGTGTATCAAAAGAAAGAAAACTATGAAGGAGTCGCTAAAGTTCCACATTTGTATAGTGGTAGACGTGACACTCTTCACCCATAATGAAACTCAGGGAAAGACGCCAGGGTTCACGTCACCATTCATAAACTTTTGATGATAAAGTCGAGAGAAAAATGAAGCAATATTCATCAATGGCAATTTTGTATTTCCTTAACTTTCCCCAGTGAACAGGTTCTTATTCCCCCAGTGCGATACTATCCATCATTCTCTCTCTCTCTCTCTCTCTCTCTCTCTCTCTCTCTCTCTCTCTCAAAATCACAGTGAATAAATGTGTCAAAATCGATACAAAAGGCAACAAATTCCAAATATAGAGATGTCGATCCCTTCGATAGACATTATGTTAGAATGTTTACGCATGTGCTTTGTCACTGTTGATTGATTGACTGTGTTTATTTGGCAAACTATGAATTTTAATTTCGCTGATAATAGCACAGAAAATATTGAAAACATACACTTATGTTCAGCGTGGTACCAAGTTTCCAATATGATGTCAACCACTAACATCGAGAATACTAGAACGTTTCTTCAAAACTGGTGGATTGTACGTATAAACAGACCACACACAGTTGTGACCGCTTCAAAATGCACTTTTGTTTTAATAAGGATTATGCGTGAAATGGCTTATTTACTCTCTGTCATGATTGTCTAACTCCACATTTTTCCTACCCAACACAGCTCTACCATTTACGAGTTATCAAGTAACGAGAGGGAAGTAAAGCGAATGAAAACGGAAAATTTCAACCTTTTTAACCATTTTTTACAGTAGAAATGATAATTTTATAAGAGCAGAATAGACATCTTTAACCTAGAAAACGCGCGTCCTCCTTCTGATACATTACCAGTTTTCTTCCGTTGGGTACGTGTGTGTGTGTGTGTGTGTGTGTGTGTGTGTAAAGTTCGCGAAAACTAAGCTTGGCACGGGCTGTTCACGGGTGTGTCGGGTGAGTGCTCAGCGTGTAATTACTGGTAGTGGGCTCTTTTAGATGGATGTGTGTGTTTCGTGAAATGTGATGAATTGTTCCATTCCAGATAGATTAATGTCTGTGCACTTCTGCCATGAATTCCCTTCTTAATACGATATTAAACACACGGTGTATTGCCAATAATTCTACATCGGTTGCAAATAAAAGAATTCAATAGAATAACCTTTATAACTTGCATTTTCTGAAAGAGTTGAAGAACGAAAAGAAAATGAGTTATACTGGAGGGCTGACTTTTTTGTAAGTAACCTAATATTATTGATTAATGAAATGTAAAAGACCCTAAAGCAAAGGGAAATCATTTTGAAATTCACCATATGATGTAAATGATAATACGTTTATCTGTACGGCATTATGCGTAAACATCATTTTATCATAGGTAATAGCATGGAATTATTATTGTTTATTTTTGCTCACCTTACCATGAAAACAGTGAGTAGTTCTTCCTTGTTTCGCCGAGTATTTGTTGCTGGAATTTATTCAGTATCACATTCTAAAAGAAAGTCTCAATGGTTCACCGAGTATGATTGAATGCACACAAAATCACATCTTTAGTGTGTTCGTAGATATTCATAAACTACACGTAAAGTAATCTTAGATAATGTCAATGACAAGGTACTTAAACAGTTAGGCACAGGTTTATAGCAGTAACTGATTGCATAAAGTGCATGGTTAATATTCATTGTTTTAGCTATTTTTTCATCTGAAAAGGGGATTGATTAGGGACCGTTTGTGTATATTATACTGAACTTTCGATGGAGTGTGACAAAGCTAAGTTAGATATTTGCTAAAACTATATTTCGGGTTTATTACAATTGCTATTTACACTAGATGTATTTTTATTCTTTTCTCCATGGTTATTGAATGCATGTCGAATGATACAGGTTGAAACAAAAATGATATCAAATGATATAAGGCCTGTGACTTTAGCACGTGCATATGTGCGCGCTCATTCCAGATGTATTCGTTCAACTGACTGTGCGCATGCATTTGAATTTTCCACGTATACCCCATGATACATGCGCGTGTGCAAGCGTGCATGCATGCGTGTACGGATGTATGTTTGTATGAATGTATGTATTTGCACGTGCATTCTGGAATTTTGTTGTTAATGCATACCAGCTTCATCATCGGCCTGTTGGTCTAGAGGTATGATTCTCGCTTCGGGTGCGAGAGGTCCCGGGTTCGAATCCCGGACAGGCCCTTGGATGTTTTTCAGAGTGCTACTTGTAAGTAAGATTAGTTCGTGGAAATCCCTGGAAGAATAACTGGAAACACCTAAAAATTAGTGAGCCAACAATATTGGTACACTGAAACCGGAGGGCTGGGCAGTCAGAGGTATTTCAGGGTACGATGGGCACTTTTCTCTCAAATTATGGCTTATATTCGCAGCTTTTACATGTATATTGATTATATCATCTTATGCATGATATTGTAATCATAGTGTGGTAGGTATCAAAAATTTTTTAGATATTGTCAGGGTCTCATATGGGTTTACTGTAGGGTGAGAGAATTACGATATTGTTATCTTTTGGTTAAGTTATTATAGCATTGATATTGTGGGCCAGACTGCTGTTCTTCTAAATTTAGGCCATTATCATATGTAATTTTAGGTAAGAGTATTGTTAGAAATAAGGTAGCATACGTTTCACACTGTAAAGTTAATATCATTTATGTTATCGTTGAGTTGTAACCATATATATATATATATATATATATATATATTGTTATTACCAAGGTATGGTACAGTAATCTAGCATATGTCTCATAGGGTAAATTGAAGAATTTATGTTATTGTGGGGTTGTAACTACATATGTATTATAGCCACATTATGGTACAATAAGCATATCATAGTACCTAGTGGGTTCGTAAAGGTGTGCCATTTCTAGCGCATGTCGAGAATATTTTCCAGGGGTGTCATTACTGGCACAGGTCGGGGATGTATTCACGGGATGCCATTACTGGCGCAGGTTAGGGATCTGTTCCCGGAATGTCATTACTGGCACAGGTCGGGTATGTGTTCCCGGGGTGTCATTACTGGCACAAGTTGGGGATGTGGTCCCGGGGTATCATTACTGGCACAGGTCGGGTATGTGCTCTCGGGGTGTCATTACTGGCACAGTTCGGGGATGTGTTCTCGAGGTGTCATTACTGGCACAGGTTGTGGATATGTTATCGGGGTGTCATTATTGGCACAGGTCAAGTGTGTTTTCCCGGATTGCCATTACTGGCACAGGTCAGGTGTATGTTCCCGGGGTGTCATTACTGCCACAGGTCGGGGATGTATTCTCGGGTTGCCATTACATACACAGGTCGAGTGTGTGTTCCCGGGGTATCATTACTGGCACAGGTCGGGTGTGTGTTCTCGGGGTGCCATTATTGGCACAGGTCAGGTGTGTGTTCTCGGGGTGTCATTACTGGCAGAGGTCATATTTGTTCTCGAGGTGCCAGTCATCATGCTCCAGACCATCAAGACCAATCTGCCCGTCATCATCTTGCCGTCGTCATTTTGAGGATGAGATAATGTGACTTCAGTTTCCTCTGTTTGACTTGTTAGCTCTGGAATTCTTTCTGTGCTCATGTATTTCCAAACAACTACGACTTGTTCCATTAACTGGCAAGCTGTGTCATCTGCATACAATAACTGCGACAATTTTACTATTGTTCTACCAAGGTACAGCGGTAACCAGGTCCTGTCTTTCATCTTACATAATTTACTTTCCACTACACAGTCATGTTGATACTGCGCAACCTTGAAACATTGCTCTCCCTTTTACAACGTACTGAGGGTGCCACAGCAACATACAGTGTGCTGTATCTTGCAGTCTTGTGTAAACTAGAGGATAAATAAAACTATACATACAATGTTAACTATAATAAGACTTTAATCTATATTACATTAGGAGATGCACAAGAATTTTTCTTATATGTCTTCAACATTATCTAAAAGTACTTTTACAACTATTTATCATTTATGTTTTTAAAAGAAGGAGGGTAGGGAGTGAAGCACTTTAAGAAGACGAGCCCAGAACAGTTGTAAGGTGGGATTTAGAGGGATTATGAATGTAAAATGTGAGGTAGATTCTAAAGTTGAAGCAAGCTTTGGAGGTATGGGATTATCACCTTAAAAATGTTAATTTGCGAAGCATGAAAAATGAAATGAGGAAAAATGCACTGATCATGGACCTGAGAAACTAGGAAGATTAAAGTAGTTGGATTTCAGAAATATCTATAAAGCGAAGATTGTAACTGTCAGATACGTTGGACAATTTTTTACTTTCATTTCCTTTCTTCAAAGGGTTGGCAGGTCCTCTGCTTCGCACAGGGTACTGTTATACTGGCAGCCCGTTTCGTAAACACGATCGTCAATGAAATGCTAGTTTGTTTGACTCATTACGAGTGAGGAAAGCATAACAGGTGAGGAATATCTTTGTTTTTCTAAATCTTTAGGCAGAAACAAATGAGAAAGGTAATGAATGGATGTGAGAGATGTGAAAGGGTTTAATGTGAATCTTAAAATCTAAGGGTAATATTAATGAAATTTAACAACTACTGCTGCTATGAAACAACTATTGATGTTCGTATCAACTAATTAATCTATAAGTATGTCAAAAAAATTGTATGAACACATACATATAACTGACCACTTTATAAAGGTCACTCAAAAAATGGACATTGCCAAAGGACAAATGAAAGCTATACAGGTTTGTCGACAATTATAATAGTGTACTTTCTTATGTACCATATCTTACACTTCTATTATGTACAGTATCCGGCCAAGAATGAAGGCGACAAAAATAATGCATCCATGAATAATGTGGAATGTCTTACGACTGAATGCATATTTGAATGATTTGAAAAAGACTTATTTACATACTGGAAGACATCATTTGCATTACAAGGGCATATTAAAGGCATACTGTACTGGAAGACTTTGTTACTTTCATAATCATTGATTAGAGGAAACTTTATAATTATACTGAAGGCATAAGGAAGACAAAGTTTAACTTTAGTGCTCCATGATGTGCGGTATAGAAGAACTATATAGATTAGTGCATCATGACACGTGGTATAGAATAACTATAGAATAGTGCACCATATGTTTTGTATAGAATAGCTATAGAATAGTGCATCATATATGTGTATAGAATAACTATAGAATAGTGCACCATGATGTGTGGCATACAATAGCTATAGAATAACGCACCATGTGTCGTATAGAATAACTATAGAATAATGCACCATGATGTGCGGCATAGAATAACTATAGAATAGTGCACCATAACTGGTGGTATAAAATAACTGTAGAATAGTACAGCATAATGTGTGGTACAGAACAACTACAGCACATCCACCATAACGTGTGGTTATAGAATAACTATAGAACAGTGCATCATGACGCGTGGTATAGGATAACTGTAGAATACTGCACTATGACTTGTGATATAGAGTGACTGTTGAATAGAATACCGTAATTATAGTCATGGAATGTTATAATAAGGCCGTGATATCTCATTACTCAGCAAAATTCCGCGTTACTCAGCAGGAACACGTTATTCAGTAGAAACTCATGTTTCTCAGCCGAAACCTGATTTACTCAATAGAAACCCGTGTTACTCAAGAGACATCGGCGTTGCTCAGCAGAAACAGGCATCATGCAGCAGAAGCATTATCATTTAGCTGAAACCGGTTTTACTATAAACGTTTCTTGAAAGGTCATGTGATATACAGGAATGGAGAGAGAGGAAAACTGAGAAGAAATAATGGCGTCAAGAGTTTCAAATAATATACAAGTCCTTGATAAGGTTGGGGGGTTTGATGTGAGCATCATCAGCCTGGTAGAAAGTCGTACTCTCTGTGTTCTCTCTGGTATATCTATCTATACGCTCGTCGATACTACCGGTTGTCGAGGAGCGTTTGAAACCTCTGGGCTCACCAACATTTACCTCTTCCGCTAGAGGCTCATTTTCTCTCTCATTTGGGTCTTCTTCTCGCCAAAGAGAGCCCGTTGCATCGCGTTTTCTACGCTTGGGTAAGGTGCTGGAGGTCTCAATACAGAGAACGATAAGTCGGTTGTCACAAGCAACCTTTTTCTGGTCCAGAAGCTTGAGTGTGGGTAAGGCAGAGGCCATACCGAAGGTGCTGGACGAGGAGCTGGACCAGTCCTTACAGCTGTGACTGAGGGATGTCTCGCCATACTTGTTGGACCCGTGCCACACATACTTCACAGGCCTGCAGGGAAGAGACGTGCACACCATGAGATGAAGAACGGAATACTCCTCCAAAAATGTACTGTATGAAAGACTCTGTGGGAGGAGTCTTATGATTATATGATGGAAGATAACGTGAATACTGGAGGAATGGGAGCGTCGCGAGTATAGGAGCTGAAATCATAAGAAATCAATGCAAAAATTAAATGGATTTCGGTATTGGGAATATTGGAGGGCGTGAGTATTAGAAATACAAATATTAAGATGAAAGTATTAGAAACATCTGAGGAATATAAATATTACAAATATAGATTCTTGAGGGATCTGCATATTACAAATACAGATAGTGGAGGGATCCGAGTATTAGGAGTATAGATATTTAAGGGATATGCGCCTTTACCCAAATATATATATAAATATAAATATTAGGTTCAGCAGGGTTGAGGGACAAGTCAGTTGGAATGTGAGTTTGAATGGAGAAAAAT
>JAYMFT010276387.1:0-10555 GCA_038088735.1 Panulirus argus
ACACACACACACACACACACACACACACACATACGTACATAACATTATGGAGGTAACACAGGCATATCCTCAACCACTCTAGGCCAACACCGTCAAATCCACCCTTACTGATAAGACCCGTAAGGCTCAACTTACTCCAAAAGTCTTTCCGCGCCTGATCGTATTTCTTGAGGAAAATCAAGAGGAAAAAAAGAAGAAAAAAAAGAAACTACATCAGATCATATCTCCAGCGATGCAAATATGATAGCCATCAAAAGCTTTCCCTCTGCCCCGGGACTGTTCTATCATGTGTGCCTCTCTCTCTCTCTCTTCCGTTCCTTCCAATGTTTAGGTGGGGGTACTTATCTTTTTTTCTTCTCTCCCTCCTCTCAAACTGAGCGTTTTTTGTTCATTCATTTCTCCATCAGATATGAAGTGTCGCATCAATAAGCAAATGTCACTTTTCTTTTTTACGTGCGTTGTGTAGATGAGCGTAATAAAAGCATCAATAATCATGATACGAAAAAATAAGAAGAGAAAAAAATTTAATGCATTCAGCACAGAAAAACTTGTACTCTTGGCTAATCCATAACTCTCTCTCTCTCTCTCTCTCTCTCTCTCTCTCTCTCTCTCTCTCTCTCTCTCTCACACACACACACACACACACACACGCATAACTCGCGTAAAACTCCCGAGGCCAGAATTTGAGCAACTATCCCATTTTCTTTCTATTCTATATTTTACGGTGTCCGTTTTCTACGATTGACCAACCGCCTTTTTTCCCGTTTTTCTTCGCGCGAGGGAAAAGGGGGTCGGGCGGGGGGGGGGGGGGGGGGGGTGGCGTGTTCCCTCAGCCAGTGTGTGTCTTTACTTATGCACGGTGGTGCGCGGGAACTCCAAGAGCTGGTTCTGGAGGACGAGGACGAGGAGGAGGAGCCGCCCCTTGGAGGCCCTTGGAGGTCATGCACGCAGGGCCGTTTGTAGGGCAAGCAGATGCCATGCAACGATGTTCATCATTCGACGATGCCCAAGAATTGGAAAGAGACAAAAGGGTTTAATGTCTGAATCATCCCATATCTCCTTTTAGATGCTGAGAATCTCGCCCCCTAAATGGATGAAGGGTTCGCTGGCACTCCCAGCGTCACGTTGAGATGCCTCCCTCTCAAAAAATCCCAGCTCCAAAGGTAAAGGGGATTTGTTCGAACTCCCAGCGTCACGGTGAAGACCTCGCTCGATCTCCCAGCGCCGCTGCGAAGGGGCCGTTTGGAACCCCCAACCGTCAGTCTCGCTCGATCTCTCTCCCAGCACCGCAGTTAAGGTGAGTCGTTGGAACTCCCAGCGTCAAGATGATGAAGACCTCACTCGATCTCCCAGCGCCGCCACGGCGAAAGAACGGGAACCGCTCTCACACAAACGCCTTTGCTTCTTATGAACCAGCCAACCAACCAAGCAGGCGGGGAGAGCGTGGCGGCAAATTCAAGAGCCAAGGACCAACGACGCTATTCAGAGACTCGAAAGTCGAGTGCTTTCGTAATTGTATTTTTACTACACACACACACACACAATGGCTGCGTTTCGTGCCATCACCGCGAGGTTAACTAACAAGGGGTGGTCATTTCGCGACATCCAAGGTCACATTGGGCGAGTCACTAACGAGCAGGACCTGTGACAATGGTCTCTTTTTTTTCCCCCCCTTACCTAGGGCCCCGGAACCCACTTCCTCCCCCTGTTCCCGTACCATATATTCCTTCCTGCTCTGGCATTTATACCAGGAAATAATAAATCGTTCCTTTAGCGGGAGGGAGAGGGAGGGAAAAAAATCTCCGAATTAAAAGAGCAACAGCAGTGTGTGTGTGTGTGTGTGTATGTGTTTGCACAACCAGGGCAACGCCTGACGCTTCCATCACTACCATCACCACAGCCGCTGCCCCATCCATCGGCATCGACTGGAAGAGAGACTCAGTCACAGGTGAGTTCCGAGTCATTTACCCTCCCTCTCTTTCCTTCCCTTCCCATTTCTCCCTCCACTCCGCTCCCTCCTTCCTTCCCTCCCTCCGCCGGCGAGCACAAGCGTCTGGTTTGCGAAGCTCGCTCAAATAAACATCGTTCTGCCGGAAGATTACGGGGCATGAGTCGTTCCCCCTATTTTTTTCATGCTTTATTCAGAACAATATCAATGTTCTACGAGGCGTCCTCTCCTTCCGTCGTATGTGTGTGTGTGTGTGTGTGTGTGTGTTTGTGTCTTTGGCCGCCAGTCCCCCCTCTCTCTCTCTCTCTCTTCTCTCTCTCGTATATTCGTCTTCCTCGCTCCCCTTAATCTTATTAATGATAACAGCTAAGGGTGATAAGATAAAAAATCAAAATAATGACACGAGGAACAAAAACTTAACTACCGCCCCTTCAGTACTACCATCCCCCCCACACCCCCTTCCTATCACCATCACCAGCGGCGATAGCGGTAGTGGTAGCGGTAGCGGTGGTGATAGTGGTGGTCGTGGTAATGGCGGTAGTGGCTCAGACCGAGCCATAAATAAGGACCCCCGGGGTCTAGCAGGGGTCGTGGAAATCCGTCACCGCCCACAGTTCTAGGGAGACGTTCATTAGAGGTTAATAGCTAAATTTATGCTCTTTTTTTTAACAAATCCCCCCAACCGCCCACACCCACATTCACCCCTCCGCACACACACACACCACCCCTTGGGAACGCTTAAAGCTCCACTATGTTTGCCCGCGACTGAGTGAGCGCGCTGAGCTGAACTGAGCCCCACTGGACTGTACTGGCCCTTCTGCGGTTAATAACTGATCGCTGGAGCTCTTTCATGACCTATAACTGAGAGTTTGAACTCTTATATGTCCTATAATTGAGCGCTGGAACTCCTCTGTGACACAACTGACCGCTGATGGTCTCCCACGGCCCAAAACTAAATGCTGGAGGACTTCTGTATCCAATACCTGAGCGATGGAACTCTCCCGGAGCCAATAACTGAGTTTCCGAAACTCCTTTCCCGCCAACAGGAGGCTAGTCGCGGCCCCGGCAGGCAGGCAGGTCATTACCTGGGGGAATAGGGCGACGCACTAACTCAAGTCGGCCACTGCGTGCTCTTGAGGGAACAGCTCCACCTGACGGCCCAAGAGAGGGAGGCCTAACCACCGAACCTTTCGTCTTCATCGTCTGATTCTGCTGCCTTTTGGAAGGCTGGAGAGGAAGGACGGGGGAGCCTCCTCCTCCTCCTCCTCCTCCTCCTTCTCCTCCTTTGTCGTTTTCTATTTCTTGTTTGTGTCTTCTGGAGCAGCGCTTCCATTTCTACCAATGCCACCCTATGAGCTATAACTTCACTTCTTTACATTCAAATATTCTCGAGTTTATCAAAACCAAGGAGCGATTATTATCAATCTTTCTCCCTCCCTCCTCCTTCTTTCCGATCCCTGTCTTCTCCTCTACTACCTCGTTGTGGGGGAAAACACATCCTTTCTTGACAGCCCAGCAGCCCTGTTATATTGACTCGTATAACGCGCTGACGGCGATGAGCGGACGAGGAAAACGTATCGAAGTCTCTCAGCCAATGTCTGGAGCGATGATGTCTGCTCCCGACTATACACGCACTTGAGCTTAGCAAAAGGATCTGCGATGCTCCGGCGCACGTACGTCGAAGGCGCCGAGCGTTTTGGTTGAGAACGGGCGTGTCGCGTCTACGGGTCATGAGAATCCTGCTGGAGAGGAGTACGAACTCCCTCGGCCTTTATAACAGCCTTGCCCCCGGGAGTGCTGCCGATCACAGCGCTCTTGTGTCCCATGACCGTGAAAAGCAGGCTGCAAAAGAGAACGGTAAACAAACGAATCATTTTAGACGGGAGGGTCTCTGCAACACGTCTTGAAGAGACACGCAGTTGGCGGACCTCGTTCTCCTGCAGCAATGAGGTCGTCCTCAAGGTCTCTGGTCTCCCACGATGGTCGATCTAACTCTTTAAGAAACAGAGAGGAGGTCTTCCTCAAGGTCTCCAGCGTTGGTAGACCTCACTCTAGGAAAGGATGTCGTCCTCGAGGTTTCTCGTCTTCCAAGATGGTCGTCCTCACTCTCAGAGAGAGAGAGAGAGAGAGAGAGGAAGTCATCCTCGAAGTTTCTAGTCCCCAACGTTGGTCGACCTCACCGTCAGAGAGCGAGTGAAGAGATCGCCCTCGATGTTCCTAATCCCCTACACGCAGGTCGACCTCAACCCTCAGAAAGCAAAGGGGTCATCCTCAAGATTTTTTTCCCCCCCGATCCCTCCACGTCTGTGACAATAATCGTGTGACCAGAGGCAATTTCTGAACAGTCATCCATCGCCCCGTAGTATAAAGTCATTTTTGTCCGGGATCATATCACATTCGGTCATAACTTGGTGGAGCAGCAGCCTCCGTCACGCTGTCGGGTCCGCCATAATCATATCCTCCATAAAACAAAAATTAATAAAACACACAGAGCGCGGCTGCGGCTGCTGCGGCTGCGGCTGCGGCTGCGGCGGCGTTGACTTTAGCTAGGGTCCGCCCCGCGTTTAAGATCAATCTCGCTACATGCGTCTTTTTTTTTTTATTATTATTATCATTGTCTAATTCTCACGCATTCATCAACTCCGAAAGAACGGAGCTACACGTCGGGATGTGCTGGTCCGTTTTATACCTTTCACCGACTCTTGTTTATGGTAATCAGATCCCCCCCCCCCTTCCCCTTCCCCCCCCTTCCCCCCCCCTAGGCGTCCGTGAGTGAGTGAGTGAGCGAGTACGCCGGAGTACGAGTGTCGCAACGCCGTCGGGAAAAATTCTGCTCCCAAAACGTACAAAAGTTCGATGCTTTTGCCTGAGGAGGGGAATTCACCAGGCTGCTTCACGGGACTGGAAAATGAGGAACACTTAACGTTGCTCATCATGTCGGAGAAAAAGATAATTACTGTACATTCACCGAAAACTGCGGTACGAAAAACGATTAATTGTGGTATGTGCGGTGAGGCGGGGGGGGGGGGGTTTGAGAGAGACCACGGTAGTGAAGAGACCGCGCATTCACTCGTCCGCCCCCCCGCCATTCCCCCCTTCTTCGTCAGCAGGGGGTTGTGGTGTGCTTGCTTGCTTGCTTGCTATGGGCGGACACACGTACGAGCGTCTGCTACCACAACGACAGTTATCTGGAATTATCATTATCCATCCACACGGGCAGACAGACAGCTCTTAATAATCCCCGAGAAAGGGGGGGGGGGAAGGAAAGGAGGGGTGGTGGTGGTGGATAAAAACTATGACCATAATTGGCTATTTTCGAGTCCATTTTTAGGACCAGTTAGGGAGGGAGCGAACTAACTCACTCCAGCCGCCCCCCCCCGCCACTTGTAACAAGCAAACCAGCTGCCCCCTAGGCCACATGGGGGGTGGGGGGAGGGGGGAGGGGGAGGGAAGGGTTAGAGAGCTGTGGGAACAGGGACATCGGTGGGCCAGGAAAAAAAAGAAAGGTCGCTCCCAAACGCCAAGGTGATGACAGCGCCATGCAACCTCGATTTACAGCTAATAAAGCCTCCTGGCTGACGACAACTGCGAGACGCGAGGCTGACAGTCGACAGGCAATGAGTACATGACGGAAGGGGACGCAACCTCGGCTGAGGTATTAAAACACCCCTTTCTTAGAGGGAGGATAGAAAAAAAAAAAAAATCGTGTCTTGGACGGGCTGAGACGGAGGGAGGAGTGAGCCGAGGAGGAGTGAGGAGGAGGGAAGAGGAGGTGGATGAGGAGGGTTCTGTTTGGATAACCTTCGTTCTGGGGCATACTGTCACTCACGACACAACCCCGAGCCCACCGGGGAGCAGGTCCCCTCGCTGATGACCCCCTTCTGTGGCACCCAGCACCCAGGTGGTGCTCCTGTTAGCCTGCCCAAACACAGACTCTTGTTCCCCCAGCTCACCAGTCTCTCGCAATCACCTCACAAGAGGGGTCACGACCCTCACTTCATTCTCAGGGATCGTAAAGTAACATTAACGTTACATAAGAATCTGAACTGTTTAGCTACACATGCACGAGAGGCGTTTCCATTCAACATTCATCCTCGTCTGGGTTGAGCAAGAGTAGGAACGCCAGGATTGTAAAAAAAAAAAAAAAGGAGTCTCCCGGAATTCTCCCCAGGACTCCGCCGTACCGGAACACCCACCACCGCTATATGGATCCGCTCCTCGAAGGGGTCAAGTTTTTTACCCGGCCTGATTATCAGGACGTCACATGCTGTGGGGGAGGAGGGGTGTGCGGCGATGGGGGAGGGGGAAAGGGGGGTGAAAGGGGGTGGGGTGGTTTGAACCTTCGCTGCTTCTTATGGACAGTGTCCAGTGAAGGGAGAGGGTGGGGTGGGGGGGTGGGGGGCGGAGGGGAGGGGCGGAGGGGCTTAACGCCAGTAGCACCTGCTCGGACGCGACTCGAGTCTTTACTACTGTCGTTTACGCTTACACCTGACCGCGATCACTTCCGAGGAGTGGAGACGACACCTCGGGGCCTAATATTAGAGCAAAATTCGAGTTTAATAAGAGCGTTAGGCGAGGCTGACGTTGCAGAAACCTGTCGCGCGCCACCTGTTGCCCCGTGTTAGGATCACTGGTGGCTGGGATGGGAGAGGAGCGTGGGGCGCGCCCTGTTCTTACAGAGGGTCTGTCTGTCTGTACCAGCTGGGGATGATGAGCTTGACGCGGTGGTCAAGCCGAACTGCGAACGCAGGGACGGGGGATCTCAAGGATCAGGAGGTGTTGACGGTGGCGAAAATGGCGGTGTGTGTAGGGGGGGGGGTTATTTCTTCCCGAGCTGCCAAGACTGACGGAGAGGCAAATACTCGCTGCAGAGAAAACAAAAAGCCGCCAGAAAGGACCGGTGTGTGCTGAGCCGCCTCCTTGACACCTGCTACAAGAGGGAGGGTGGGAGACCACCTTTGATCTCCAGCGCTCCTCTCTCCGTGCAGCCTTTTCTACTCGTCTCTGTTGTATGGTATAAATCCGCCCGCGACGACCCTCCAAACCCATCACCGACGGCGCAGCGCCAGGAGCAGCGGGATGAAGGAAAACACTCTCTTCTAGTCTCACGCTGGCGACAACGAGGAATGCAATGGGGAGGAGGAGGAGGAGGAGGATATGAGGGGACGGGTGTACAATGCATAGCCTCTTCAAGGTTGCGTCTCGATGAACAGACCTCACTGACCGTAGCCAGTAGGTACGAAAAGATACGTACTTTCCCCCTCCCTCTCTCTCTCTCCATCTCTCTCTCTCTCTCTCTCACACGCACTTCAAAAAGTTTTAACGCGCGGAATCCCACGGAAGGACGGGGAAATTAGCGAACGTTACAAAATTCCCGGAGAGGCAATTGTTGAGAGAGTGGCATACTTTCCAGGGGGTTAAATGTGTGACGGAGGGAAAGCTGGGAGAGGTGTCACTCAGTCCCCAGCCAGAGACCACGGTTCGTGGCGTCTGCGAAATGTTCGTGACGTCGACGGCGGTTTCGTAAATGTCGTGTTGGACCTAATGGCTATGAGCAGCTAAGGGTAGAATTCGTCAAGCCGGAGACCAAACCATAGCTCAATATATGCACAAATGTGAGAATTATGAGCATGATGGCATTCAAGAACATCATCATACGTTTGCGACCGCTTTCTTGGTGAGTCTTGTACGAAGGATGGACACCGTTACTGTACTAACAGGGTCATGAGGACAGCCAAGCGGCCACTACTAGATACGGGCGAAGGAAAAGGAAAATATTCGTCACAGAAGTATTCATCTAAATGAATCCAACGAGCTAAATCCCGCATTAGCGAGGTAGCGCCAGGAACAGGCCAAGAAAGGCCGCATCCGCTCGCATCCAATCTCTATCTCTCATGTGTAATGCACTGCAAGCACGACTCCCTATCCACACAACCAGGCCCCCACAGACCTTTCCATGTTTTACCCCGGACGCTTCACATGCCCCGGTTCAGTCCAATGACATCACGTCGATCCCAGTGTATATACACACAAAGCAACTGTATAGAGCAATGTACTGATGTGTAATACAGGCGGGGAAAAAAGGTGTTGGAAAAGCAGTAGTATGGTGTTCACAACTGGATGAGACACCACCACACCCGTAGGTCTGCAGCCCCGCCGACACATAACCACACCAGAAGCCTGGGCAAGGCGCTACTGAATATGGAAGTCCCTTACGAGGTTTTACGAATAATTCCTTCAGTACAACGGTACGATCCTGGAGTACGACGGTGCGGTAATGCGACACGAGGGTACAGTGCTGAAACACGATGGTGGCCGATCATGAGAACCGATGGTACTACCCTTAAGTATGATGGTCCGACCCTTGAGCACGACTGAACGACCCTTTCGTATGATGATGGCCTGTTCTTTGACGTTACCATTAAGGATCTGGGGAAAATACAGACCATCGTGCCCAGGGGGGTCGTTATGCTCAAAGCGTTATTCAAACATGGCCAATTTCCGGAGCAGAAGTAGGACACCGCCGTGAGAATATTCCAGGATTAACAGGAGAAAAGTAATAAAGTAATTCTGCTGGAAATTACAAAAAGAATTAGTGTAATTCCTCCAGACTTTTGCCGTTCGAGTGAAAGCAGACAACAACATTCTTAAAGAAGTACTCACTTCCTAGCACATAACTTATTCTTTTCACTAATGGGTTACCAACATAAATGCGTACATACACATTAATACGTACATT
This sequence comes from Panulirus argus, assembly GCA_038088735.1. Classification (NCBI taxonomy): domain Eukaryota; kingdom Metazoa; phylum Arthropoda; class Malacostraca; order Decapoda; family Palinuridae; genus Panulirus; species Panulirus argus. Next base: position 8,688 of record JAYMFT010276387.1, read on the forward strand.
CTGCAGAATATTTCCAGAAAGATGATACAATCATCTTTGCATCGTATCCACATTACTTTTACATCCATCCTGCTTGAATCTCATCGACCACGTATCAAACCAAACTTTGGAATTTGCCCGCGTCCCCTTGTAAGGTGATGCAGTCCTATTCGATTTCCACTTCCCTCCTGACTTCGGCATCAACTGCAATCATATTCAGGCAAAACATATATATATGTGTGTAGATCAGGAATAGCGATGGCCCAAGAACAGAACCCAAGGGTATGCCACACTTATGACCTTAACCCATACGTATATTCATACGAGTGTCGAACTCTCTCCCCTTACTGTACAAATATGTAATCATACACACACACACACACACACACACACCCACACACACACACACACACACACACACACACACATCATTCTGTGTTCGTGTGTGCATCTGTCTGTATCAAAAAAACACAGATTAGAAAAAGAAAGAATCTGAATTGCTACCTCGTCATTTGAGAACCTGTAAATGACACCAAGAAACGAGTGGAAGCTTCGAGTTTGAACCTGACACCCATCCACTCCTGTTAATATGAACAATGAGTGGTCATCGGCAGGGATACACAAGCGGTGCTCTTTTAATTAAGCCCCAGACACACACACACACACACACACACACACACACACACACAGATAGAGTGGCACGGTTGCGTCAGGCTACGAGCAATTGCATGTTACGTACTAGCGGGAGCAAGCCGGCTCTATCTCTAATTTATATATATATTTATATATTTATATATATAAATTTTCTCTCTACTTGTTTAACGTATCATCTATTCTTTCTCTCTTTCTCTGCCTGTTTAACGCTGATACAGAGGCAGGATTTCACCGTCTAGCTCTTGAGGCCGTTGGACATGACGGTACGACCCGTGAACACGACTGCACGACGACCCTTGAGCACGACAACACGACTCATGAGCACGACGTGACGTTACGACCCTTAAGTACGGAGGCCTAGAATTGACCTGACCCATAAAGGTCAGGTCAAAAGGCAGGCCTCCGTACTCAAGGGTAGTACCGTCGTGCTCAAGGGTGGTCGTACCGTCGTGCTCAAGGGTGGTCGTACCGTCTTGCTCAAGGGTGGTCGTACCGTCGTGCTCAAGGGTGGTCGTACCGTCGTGCTCAAGGGTGATCGTACCGTCGTGCTAAAGGGTGGTCGTACCGTCGTGCTCAAGGGTGGTCGTACCGTCGTGCCTTATATAAATTTACAGCACCTTTTCGTCGAGAGATTTTTCTTTTCTCCAAAACAATAAGAGAACACCGGGAGAGAGAGAGAGAGAGAGAGAGAGAGAGAGAGAGAGAGAGAGAGGCCGAGGGGAATCTCCGCCAGAGAACATCCCACTTCTCCTCTCAGTAATGAAGCTCATATATACCTCATGATGCCCCACCTAATTGCCCCCTCAGTTATTAAACGACGGCCGGGGCACCACACCCCCACACACACTCTCTGCGCGTGCGTAGAGAGAGAGAGAGAGAGAGAGAGAGAGAGAGAGAGAGAGAGAGAGAGAGAGAGAGAGAATGATGATGATGACACTCCAGTCTTACTTTAGATGCTTATTACCACTCGGTACCGACTGAAGTGCTACTGTCGATCCTATTCAATTGAGGTCTCGTCCCTTGCTGTGACAGGTCGTAATAAAGTAGAGAGGATCATGTCCACCAGGAGGACAGGTCGACAGCGCTTCTACCAGCGCGTGTACGGTTCAGCGCGATTAAGGAACTCCACGCTTTAAAGCTGGAGTCCATCATTTCCCTGCTACTGTAAGTGGCGCAGCCTTGAAGCTATATATATATATATATATATATATATATATATATATATATATATATAT
>JAYMFT010276398.1:0-10554 GCA_038088735.1 Panulirus argus
CATCCATTCCTGATGCCACCCCGCCCCCCGGGGAAATAGCATTGCCAACCCCCGCGCCGGCAAGGTATATATTATATATATATATATATATATATATATATATATATATATATATATATATATATATATATATATAATGCACTAAATCACTGAAAATAAGGTATAACGAACCGTAAATGGAGCTAATAATATATTTATGACGTTCCTCACGAAAAAAGAAAGGAAAAAACATGCAAATGAACTGTAATCACATGATCTGAAAGATAAACATTTTAGAAGATACAGCAAAGCTAATACATTCCTGAATTTGTGATGTATTTGTTGCAGTTCTTCGGAGAAAAGAAGCTGACATTTCGACATTTATGTCCATATGATGTTCTCTCAGAACACAACATACCTCGACAACTGCGCTTCGCAAAAATTAAAGAGAGAAGAGAAAAAGTGTCAGGGCGAAAAAAAAAAAAAATAAAAAGTTATTACAAAGAAGGTCCTTGGCGGGTGAGACGTGGGGGTCCGACCGACCAGTGTCAGGAGCAGATGTCAGTGTCCTTCGGGTGTATATCCCTGACACCACTGACGGAGGGGGGCGCGGCCAGCACTCAGCCTCGCGTCAAACGGTATCAACGCCAGCGGTAGTGGTGGGTGGGTAGGTCTCTGGGCCTGGCAACGGCGCCGTTCATGGCCACATGCTGAAGCCACATGATGTGGTCCTTGGGGCCTTCTTTTCTCGCGTTTTTCTGCGCTTCAGGGACGAATGATTAGAGGTTGGAGGATGTTGAGAAAACACGTCGAACTAAGTACTCCCCCAGCGTGGCTTCTCGACATGAGAAATAGAACGACGATTTTTTGGCTAAACTCTACTTATGTCACGTGTGTGTGTGTGTGTGTGTGTGTGTGTGTGTATGTGTGTGTGTGTGTGTGTGTGTGTGTCCCGCAGGGGGGAGGAGGAGGATTATTCACCAGGCGTGTTGGGTGACGGACCTACTGTCACGAGCGAGCTATTTGTGGGGCCAGGCAACCTCCTCTTGGGACCTCGCATCTCTAACACACCAGCACCCACACCCACTCCCGTATAAGAAGAAGAAAATATAGAAAAAGAAATATTAAAAAGAAAAATGAGAAAGAAGAAAACGAAGGAAAAAGGAGGAGAAAGAGAAAACCAAAAGAGGAAAATGATAAAAAAGGAAAGAGATAAAAGAAAGAAAATAAAGAAAATGAGAAAGAAGAACTGACTGCGAGCATGTAGACGAAGACAGAGGAGAGGAGAGATAATGAACACGAGCACACGATTAGGAAGGTTTCTGGAGTGACTCCATGCAGGCAGCTACGTCGGTTGACAGGGCATGAGGAAAGCAGATACGTACCCAGAGAGACACTCTAAAGCACACTCACAATTATACAGGGAATCAAGCCCTCAAAGATAAGCAGGCATATAAACAAAAAAAATCACTCAATAAAGATAGCCATCAATAAAATATGTGATTAATCAAGAAGGTAGATAAACAAATACATAGTTTAGCGGGCTGGTACAAAAGTGTAATCAAAACATGTTGACCAAGAGATAGACAATCAAGCAGGCAGGCACGCAAGGCATTTAAGCAAGTATATAAAACAATCAAGCAGGAACGGTAGGTGATGAATACCTTGGCGATCACGGAAGCATGCAGGCAGGCGTCAAACAGGAACAAAACCAAACACATTATCGCACTCACACCCGCAGCGCTATAAATAACAATAGGCGTTGATAAAGACATATCCCCAGCGGATGTATTAAGTGAACCTTGACCCTTTTATATTACCTTTACAGTACGCAATGCTGGGCACGTTTTCCTTACAGAACAGTTCTATTATAATTCCCAATATCCTTCCGTAAACATAGCTGCTTTTTTTTTTTTATCTAGTGAGAATGTGTTCTCGATACTAAAATCGTCTCGAACAGACCATCGCCACGGAGGTTCCCGTCTCAAAAGAAAACAAAAACACGAAGGTCTTTTGCGACATCAAAGTGGCAGGTATAAGAACTCTGGCTAATGGAGTTGGATTCTTCGAAGTCGTTCTTTTACGAGCAAACACCAGGGAATAATTCATCTGCATAAAGAAATACACGCGGCAATAAGAGAAAGAATTGTGTGATTATCCTTGAACTCAGGTCCTTCTCTACGCAATCGAGTATGAAGACCTAAAAGAAAAAAAAAAAAGTCACCAGAAGAAAAGTTTATTGCCAGCTTACTAATAAGACAAGAGACATTACGAGTACGAGCGGCCATTACGTATCAAATTCGTTCGCTATACTACCGCCACGCAGCCGTGTTTAGTAAGTTATGACGACAATTTTCGTTAAAGGTAACAATAGGAAGCAGATGTGTGCTGCATTTTACAAGAGAGGGTAAGTAAAGGTCGTTCACCTATCTATTTCCTGGGGGTGAAAAAAGTTATTATTTCCTATACTTTATGAGCCCACCAAAAGCTGCCGACGTTGATTTCATTGTTATTTCCGCTTCTTGAGCGCGACGTTACGATCCTGGAGTTACGACGGGTACGATCATCCAGCACGACGGAGCGACTCTCGGCAGCACCACGGTTTACGATCGTTGGATAACCACGGCGCAGCGGTGCGACCCTTAAACGCGACGCGACGGTGCGATCCTTGCGACTGACGATACGACCCTTTGGGTACGACCATCTGGCCCTTGACCTGACCTCTTAAGGGGTCGTATCCAAGGCCCGGACCCCAAGATGTCGTACCGTCGAGCTCAAGGGAGGAAGGTTAAAGGGGAAACCGGGAGAAAACGGTGGATGTATGAGGCTCGCAAAAACGTTTAAATATAATAAACGTTTGTACGAAGCAGTGTGCCTCATACGCTGGCATGCATTACCGCGTGCGGCAACACACTGCTTGGCTTCGTGCGATTTCGGCATTTTCTTTTTCTTTCTGAAACGCGAGTTGCTTTACTGGCACAGCCGCCTTTGAGAGGCCTCTCTCTCTCTCTCTTTCTCTCTCTCTCTCAATAATCCACCTCTCTAGCCACCAAGACAAGGCAGCGAGTCATCTAGCATGTATACTCAACCCCCCCTCGCGTTATTACTCTGCGTCCTGCTTAATAAGAGTAAAACTTATAATAATAATAATAATAATAACGATTTTAATCTCTCGCTGACCTTCATGACGGCCGATGGATTAAGGCCAACACCGAGTCACGTACGCATCCTACTTTACACCGCGTGGAACGGCTGAAAATCGGCCTTATTCGCGTGGGTCATAGAGGTCGAAACAGGAGGAGAGATCGCGTAACACGTAGGGGGAGATGACTGACATGGAGGGGGCGATGGATGGGCCGTATCTGTATTGGTGATATCGTCCCACTTCGATAAACCTAATGAAGGGGGCGGGGGTGCCCCTGTCTTGTGTTATGATAGGTGGGTGGAGGTGCAAGTAGTGGTAGTGATGGGTGGTTACGGTGGTGGCTGGTGGTGGAAGAAATGGTTGAGTGTTGGAAGGCTTAACTGGCGTTGGTTATGTGGTGGTAGTGGTGTTGGTAATTGTGATAGGAGGGCTGGTTGCAGTGTTGCTGATAACCGTGCTAGTGGTGGTGGTTAGAGAGTAGTAGTAGTAGTAATAGTAGTAGTAGTAGTAGAGGTAGTAGTAGTAGTAGTAGTAGCAGTAGTGACCGATGCTACTGATAATGCAGCCAGAGGCCACTTCAAAGCTAGGCAGCTAGGAAATACCTTATGGTAATCTCTGTCATTACAATCAACTCTGCTCTACTGTGACCATATAAACGCAGACAACCCCACCTTTCAACGTCTGCAAATGACCACCACGTCTTGCCAGTCCATCCGCAACCTGTGGATGCGATAAAAGCTAAAACCAACTCGTCCATATCCATGATGGCGAACGCCAGTGGAAGCCACGGACGAGCAGGCAGGCGCCTATGTATCGCCCGTAATAACACCTTATTAGAATGTAATTAGCATATCAACGAGTAACGAGACGGTGCACATCACGAACTCTTTTCAGTGAACGGGTATGCTATAGAGACTTCACAGCTTCGGAACTGGGCCAGAGTTAATCCAATGGACCAACAGTGATCAAATACGGTAGGCATTCGCTTCTTATGGAAAAGCTCAAGTCGTAAGTAGTGCACAACAAGGTCGAGAGTGGATGGTGGTAACTTTGCTACCAGAATTCTCAGTCTGGTAGCCATATATATATATATATATATATATATATATAAGATAGTTTTCGTCTCACCAAGTAAACCCGGAAGAAGGTAAAGCTTCAAGTTTCCACGTGCGAATCGCTTTTCAGTGTCATCAGATTAGAATCCACCTTATCTGTGATAGACAAATGCGGACGTTGAGTGATATACGGCATAGTGCTGGTCTGGCTGACAATGCCGTGTTTAAGGTCAGAGATGCGATGATCAATTTAATGAACCATTAGAGTGCTATATCTGCAGAGGTCACACACACACACACACACACACACACACACGTGCAGGAAAAATATATACATTTATACACCGCGAGTGAGAAGTCACTTGGGGTGAGGCTGTATCACTGGATGTACTAAAGCCTCGTCAATGTAGTTCACATTTCCCTGCTACTGGAAGTAGCGTAGCGTTCGGCTGCAGGAGCCCCTTGGAAAGCGATCCTGCACAACACCACGGTTCGCTCTTGGGGAAAGATGTTCTGGGATATCTGCAATGAAATAAATATGAACTTTAACCTCCTTCGGGGCGGAATAATCACCGAGGAGCACTCGCGAACACTCAGGTCACAGCCTAAGAACTAATCGCATATCTACACCATCTCGCACAACTCTTAAAGGAGACTAAAGAAGACGATAAAAGAGTCGACATAAAAAGCATCGTAAGTACGGAGGACCTGCGTACAAGAGACATTGCGTACCAAGGAACGAAAGAACAGTAACCCACACACACACACACACACGTGAGTGGTCAATGACCGTAAGGACTGTATTCAGCTGTTTGTCTCCACTCACCTAAAGACCCCGGTCGTTAATCTACGTGGAGAAACAACCCTGATACCACCCAATGACTCGGGTTCCTTAGATAGCTCGCGAAGATATAAATACCCAGAAAGGAAAGTGCGCGTCCCCCGGGTAAGTGTTATGTACGGTTATTGCCATCTACGGCGACAGCCGAAGAAATAGCTAAATACGACTTTTCGCTGAAGAGAGTTGTGTGTGTGTGTGTGTGTGTGTGTGTGAGCGAGGCGTAGTGTCTATTTAGATCTAGTTCTTTCGAAATGGGGTGTTCTGTATAGGTACCCCAACAATATGAGTTTTGTAAAAATCTACTAAAAATTTCCATATATGCGTGAGTAGACAGTGGTTCACAGCCCGGCGGTACGTGTACCACACAAGCGGTACACGAGAATGGTACGACGGTACGTAGTCTTTAAAAGTTTCAAATGTAAGCAGAAAAAGGAGTGCCAAAACATTCTCATTCTCATGTCGAGGAATGTTGGACAATATGTCTTACACATTTTTCTCTCAAGTCACGCCATAAAAGAAAAAAAAAAATGATTCACATTATTTTTGTTAAAAAAAAAATGTTACAGTTGCACTGTGGTACGTAAAGAAGAAAGGATGACATGGCCACAGTGCAAGGAGGGGAGGAAACCACTGGAATAAGATGCATACACTTGCACAGTTGCACACACACACACACACACACACACACACACACTCACACACAAACTTGTGCGTCCTCAGAAATAGCAGGACCAAGTAAGTAGTCCTCGACGAGCCACTGCGTAACATCATCACTACGTGGCCGTGTTGGCAACTTGAAAAAAAAAAGAGGTGGGCCGTTAAAACGTTAAAAATGTTCCATCTTTCTGGGTTTTTTTATCGTCTTCCTATACACGGCTAAGCTTTGAAACTATCAACTGTTCCTGCCGAAGACGTCCAAACGCTGATCCCTTTTCTAAAATACAGGTTCTCCACTTCCTGACGCACTCTTAATATTCTCTCTCTCTCTCTCTTTCTCTCTCCCTCTCTCTCTCTCTCTCTCTCTCTCTCTACTACTACTACTACTACTAATACTACCACTACTACTACAACTTTCATCTAAGCCTCTTTAATGCTTCCTTGAATTCAAGGCTTGGTCTCCAAGAGGAATCCTGTATGACCGAAATCTTCAACGTGGAAAAAAAAAAAAATAAATAATCATGACCGGAAATACAATGCTGATAGTAATTTACTAAATTAGTAAACACAACTACTGATTATTTTTCTTTGTCAGGAGTTAACAAAAGTAGTATTCGTTACAGGCAAATCTGCTTCATCAAGGCAAAGCTGCTGTGACGATTTATGACCAAAAAAATAATAGTATTCGAAATACGAATTCAGATCTCACGTATTTGGAAAGAACCGAACTACTACACATCTGGAAGCCTTGATATTAAATTATGTAACGCTTTAACCCCAAACCTTCTTAAATAGAATAAAAATGGGAGACAGTAACGACCTGCCTTCACCCGGGCCTTTCCTAAAATTTGTGGCAGGTGTTGGTCAGGGAGAGAGGAACACCTCGCCCCCCCCTCCCTCCCTCCCCCCTCCCTCCCTTTCTCGACGCACACGCCCCTGGCGGCCATGATTGGCACACGATGCAATTTTCGCCAGATTCATCACAGTCCTCGCCGTATAAAGCTTCCCCTCCTACTGCCACGCGGGATCACGACCGCCGTAAAATACCCGATGACACTTCAGGAACCCGCCTTCGCGCATACTGCATGACCCCGGTCATAACCGCGGCATGCGACAACCCAGCAGAGAACTACTCAGCTCGAAGAGGAACCTGTCGAAGTCCTTTAGGACATAGACTGATGATATACATAGTATCCTGTTCGTAAAACGACCCTCCCTTCCTACATCCTCAGTTTCTACGTCCTAAGTGCACACCTGTGCCGTTCCTGCAACTCCCCTGACACACACAGATACACTCACACTCGTTCACACACACACACACCTGCCCCAGTTCAGCCACCAGTGAGACCAAAGGGTGCTGAAGCTTTCAAGTGAGGGGGTCGGAGTCAGGTCAGCTATAAAGTCAACACCCTGTAAAATGTTGTCTGCAAACGGAGCTTAATTTTGGTAATCCCTGAACTAGTGCGGAGGCTCGGCCAAGCAATACTACCAGGGATACGAGGGAGACTTGGACTAGGATAGACAAGAAAAGACAAGGGGTGAAGGAAGAGACGCGTTTTTTCCCCTAAAGTCTTTTTACATAATGTCTATAAACGTTGGAGACGCTGAAGAGTGGGGTCAGTTTACGAGGACGGAGGAAAAATCGGTTTTTGCGACGCGCGTTCGCGGGGAGGAAATAGCCGAAGGAAGTGGGACGGGCATTACATGATTCGGAACGGTTCCATTTCAATCTCTCTCCCCTCCCGTCCCTCCCTCGAGGAGGTTCGGTCTGAGTAGGAGAACCACCCCACCCACCCTCCAACCCCCCCATTGCGTGTCAGAGCTGCAGTCAGCTAAGCTCCAGGATGTGCGTGAGGAGAATATCTGGAAAAATTAAATATTGGAACCCGAATACTGGTTATTACGTCAGAGGCGTGAAGTTGTTCGTGATTATCTGGACTGAAATATTGAATTCGTAATTTGGAATGGGGAAGGGAGTGGGGAGAGGAGGAGGAGGGAGGGGGAGGGTGTGTGTGTGTGTGTAAAGGAAGGACGAGAGGTTATTATTTCATGCTGGGTGGGGGACCGAGACGGGAAGACTTCCGTGAATTCAGGCGCTGTTTAGGTCCCATTGCGTAACTTGAAAGACCACATGCGCAGCAGTTATCGCATCACATTCAGTTTAACTATCATCCAATACATTAAATTCTTCGATATAAAGGATCAATTTACTAAATATCTATTTTCTTACAGAACGTAAAACAATAGAGTTATTTCAAAAATCATAACGGGAGCACTTAACGTATAACACTCGTATGGAGAGATGTAAACAGATTTGAAAAATAAAAAAGTTAAAACACTAAACGAGAGAGACTTAAGATTATGAAGTAAAGCCAAACTTTCCCCGTGTTTTGATACCTAACATTATATTCTCATATTATATCCTAATAATATATACCTAATATCATATATCTATTACTGGATGCGAGTTCTTTTAAATCTATATGTTTTACGCACCTTATGTAGAACCTCACAATTTTTTTCACTCTGAACTTGTTGGTAACACAGCGCCTACAATTTCCCCTCCAAACATTGACCTTCAATATTTTCTCTTGGTCATTATAAACTTGTTCTTCATTCTGACGACTTTTCATCCTTTCGTAACACTGGGAAATAATGTGAAACATACATTTAACAAAATTCATCTAAGGGTCGAAAAAGGTCCTTTGTGCCAGGAATGTAAGAGAAAATTGTTTAAGGTAAGGACCTACTTTGGATATACAGTGATACAGTTCTTTGGTTAAAGACTGTTTTAAGCAGCTGACGAAGTACTAGAAATTGTGTGTTCCTGTCAAGGCCAGTTTGAGTGATAGGTGGAATAATGATGAAATATATATATATATATATATATATATATACCAGGTGTTTGTAGAACAGCTTCTTGAAACTTGGATATATATAGAAAGAGAAAGAGGAGAAGGGCAAAAAGATAATTCCATGACTTCTTTGTCCCAGGAAAAAGTGGTATCCTAACGGTCAATCCTCGTATGGTCTTCACACACAAAATATGGGAAGCAGCAGTCAGAGCTGCAGATCCAGCCAGATCATAGAGAACGGGACACATGCAGCGAGCTGACACGAATAGTGGGCGAAATGATTTCTGTAAAATTGGAAGAGGAAAGCAACAGGATGGTTAAAAAAGAGATTCAATAACCAAAAAGGAGTTGAAAGAACAGACAGATGGCGTGATCAATTTGGTCTTGGATTTGACTCCTGTGAATCAAGACGTAATTTAAGATAATTCTCTCCACATGATGTCATCAAACATTTCATAACTTCTACTTTGCCGCTTCAGTTTTTTTTTTACCTTTTGATGGAGATTTATTGTTTATTATCCGTACATACGATGTTCAGCAAAGACGTCAGTCTCTTAAAATTACTACAAGAGCAACCCCATCTCAGAAACTGGGAACCTTAAATATCAATATAAACAGCATATTAACCTCCATACATATAATTGTCTATACTTCTTTTTCCTTCTATTTTCAGACTTTGAGTGTTTTTTATATAATTCATCCATTTATATTTTTCTCAAAACAAGATTCTCAAGTAGGAGTAAAACTTAAATGATAAATCATCAAATTTAATAAACTCGAGTTTCGAAGACTCTTACATAAACGTGTCTATTCCCTCCACCTGAGGCTATGCAGATGTAAACGCGTTTCGCGTTACCTGCTGACTAACACCTTCCTAATGACCAGAGGGAGATGCTCCCCCCTAGTCTAGGCTATCACGTTACCTCTCCCTGACTGGGGGCGCTGAGGTCGGAGGCCAAACCTCCTTTACCCACAGCACGATTTTATCTCGTTATGATTCACCCCAAATTTTTTTTTTTTTTTTTTTTTTACGGTTTTACGTATTCTTACAATCTCCTAAAATCTTTAAACTTCATAATCCTTAAAATTCTTCCAGATTCTTAAAATCTCGTATAATTTCTCAACTCCCAAACTCAGATTCTTCCAGGAGTCCTACTCTTGCGAATTCTCAAGTTTCCAAACTGTTAATCTCCTTAATATTGTCAGCGGCTTTTGGGAGGGATTTGTTAGTACGTTCTCGCAATTTTCTTCCGCAGTATTTCTAAAATAATGTAATGAAAGAGACAAAAACTTTCTTTGCTTGCGACATAAGTAAAAAAAAAAATGTCCGTTGAATTAGTAGTACAAGACGATGAAAAAAAAAAAATCACTCATAAACTGAATAACTCACAATTTCAGAGTTCAATCCAGTGAATGGGTCCCTGTCGTATGTGAATTGGTCAAGGTAATTTCATACATGATTTCTTAACCTAGTAAGATCATCCCTTGATAACGACACCACTAACGCTTCGCTTCACATCTCGTACATCGGTCTCGCTAACCCATCTCTCAGGCACACAATTACATACATACATACATACGTAAATACCCCTGAATCCCTACCTAAGCAAAGCAGCTAAATCTCCATCCGACCTAACAGGTGACCAACAAATCCCAAAATATGCTAAAGGAGAGTAATTATTTATTCACGTGACATTAATTAGTTATCCTTTACTGATCAACAAACCTCAACACACGATTCTAGACAAACATGACAAAAAAAAAACTAGGCGAGACATTAATACAAAAACAACAACAACAACAAAATAACTACAGCATCCTCGCAGTCGCTTGTACCGAGGAACCAATGAATATCTTCCGAGAGTTATAACCCGTCTTTAGCGCCTAATACCTCCGCTCTTATGCTTTGATGGACGATCAGATAACGTAGTTGGGGGAGGGGGGAGGGGGGAAAAAGAAGTGAGGGGAGGGGGAGGGGGGAAGAGGGAAACGTGTGTGTGTGTGTGTGTGTGTGTGTGTGTG
>JAYMFT010276409.1:0-10554 GCA_038088735.1 Panulirus argus
ATATAATATAACATTTATGAGATGGCCTTGATTTGGGCCTCAGTTGCCCATGCCGTCTCAGCTAACATGAAAAAGATATATGAAGTTTTCCAAAAGGCATTGCCCTAGTGAGGGCACTACCCTGTTCACTGTTGACAGCATCAGTCGTTGCAACTGGTGACGGCTGCAGCCTCCCCTGGCTCTGCTTCTGGCCTTGACGCATGTCTGGGGTCATGACCTCCAGGCCCCTTACGGAAAACGCCCCAGTCTCTGACCCCGGTCGCCTTTCCTGAGCCAGTAGCCAGACGCTAGGCACAGCTGGATGTAAACACGCGTCGTCCGCCTGAACACGACGGAACGGCCCTTGGGCATGATGTCCTGACCTTTGACCTGACCGCGAAGGGTTGGTCGACAGGCAAGGCTTATAATAATTCCCAGTGATCGCGCCGTCGTCCTCGGGAGGTTGAGCACTAGGTACCCCTCTATCGGGGCTGAGGGATGGGGGGAGGGGAGGGGGTAGGAAGGGGGTGGGGGGGAGTTGGTTGTACACTTTACGGTGTATAACAACTTTATCTTTCTTGTCGTGTCAGTGGGCGTGAGTCACAGACAACCTTGGGAGAGGACCGGCCTTGGATTGAATACAGAAAGGGTTTAAAGAGACAGTGGAGAAGAAAGGAAGAAAGAATCTAGAGGAATTGAGAATCGTGAAATATTTAAAAAAGAAAAAGAAAAAGACAAGGTCTTAGGAAAGACGTGAGAAGAAGGTGGAGAGGTGGGCGTCCGACCCTGAACGAGGGAAGGCAGATTCAGGGACTTCAGGGTGAGGTCAGAGCAAGTTTTCCATATGGCGTCATTAGCCGGTGACATTATCTGTCGTACGTTGATTGTCGTGTGTGTGTGTGTGTGTGGTTATGTATATACCTTGTAAATCTGTTCGGAACTGCTGTGAGGCCCCATCATTGCCTGCGACCCGGCTTGCCCGTGTTCGCCAGTAACCTCTCTCTCTCTCTCTCTGTTAGGTCGAAGGCACTTGACCTTCTTGACCTCCCTCTTACACCGACCTCCGCCCTCGCTCATTACCTTTTTTTTTTTTTCTTCTTCCACGATAACTCGACAGCTGTTTCGTCTCGCGTCACAGTACTGAAGTGCGTCCCTTTGTTGAGTCCCATCGCCAGGGCCGCAGTTGACTGGTGCGGACGTTGTTGGCGCTGCCCTTAAGCACGACGGCACGGCCCGTCATACTCGAGGGCCGTACCTTCATACTTAAGAGGTCGTACCGCCGTATTCAAAGGGCCGACCGTCATACTTAAAGGTCGTACCGCCGTATTTAAAGGGTCGACCTTCGTGCTCAAGGGTCGTACCGTCGTTCGTGCTCATTGCAAGTTGCAGCAGGATTGGGAAGTATGAAAAAAAGAAAGAAATATCTGTAGACAAAACATACGTCTTTTGTCCTCAGTAATGCGAGGTCGCCGTACCGCGAAAGATGAGGTCAGCTGAGGTTACTTTAAGAGCCATGTCCAGAAGGGACGATTCCAGTTTGCTTGCTCAGGCCAAAAGCAGGGTCACCCACCACATCTCTAACTGACCTTCTCTGCCCACAGCCCTGGGCGCCCCTTGGCACTGTCCGTGACCTCTCCTGCCCTGGATTGACCTTCCAGCATGCAGCCCTCGGATAGTGACGAGGACATGGAAGCTCCCGATGGCCCGGGAGCCTCGCACATCCCCCCTACCATCTACGTCATCAAGGTAAGTCACTCCGGAGGAGTACACCGTTTCCCTGCCCCTGCGCGGAGAGCAGCCTTGAAGTTGCAGGTGCCCCACAAGAGGGCGTCTTTGGGTTAATTGTGTATATGCCATTTATTGCTCTGTAGTAACTGTACGTTAGTTTTATGTGCGCGTGATGGCCACTGTGCCTGTGTTATCGCCTGTAATTGTGCTAAAACTTGTGTTTTTTGGTTACAGTTCCACCCAGGGACGGCCCGGGAGGCAGTGGAGTGGCTCATAGAACGAATAGAGTCCAAGAACAAATATGGCGGGGCTGAACTCCTAGTCAGATGTGAACCCCAGAAACAGGGACAGGTTAGTGTTGCTTCAAGGGGGTTTAGTGATGTCTCAGGGGTTTTGCTAGGGAGGAGTATAGTGTTGTCTCAGGGGTGTTGCTGGGGTATAGTGTTGTCTCAGGGGCTTTGCTAGGGTATAGTGTTGTCTCAGGGGGGTTGCTGTGAGGGTTAGTATTGCCATGGGGAGGTGGGGGGTGGATTGCAGGGGGTTGCTGCTGTTCAGGAACCCTTGGGTGTCATGTAGTCAATCAACCTCACATCATGGGTTCATTTACCATTGATCAGGGGGTTTAGATGTCCAGGTATAGGGTTTAAAGGTTCTGATCCTTGCACCAATGGGATTCTACTTAAGCAAGGGAGGTTTAGTTAACAAACCAAGGTTTAGTTATCATTCTCAGGGGTTTTGTTATCATACCGTGTAGTTTACTATATTCAGGGGTTTAGTTGATGATCATACATCGTGGGTTTCGTTGATCGTGATTAGGTATAGTTATAACATGCTCAAAATGTTAATTATTACTTTGATTAATCGGTTTAATTGTGATAATCAAAAGATGTCATTAATGGCTCTTAGTTACTGAACGTAATGGTAATTAATTTATCAGTATGTGTTTTTTAGTGAAGATTATCCTTTCATCTCTCCAGCTTTTGTGTTCTAAGTTGACTTAATGTGTACGTAAGCTGTCCATTATTTTTGTTAAGCTTGGGGAGCTAAGATGGGCGTTTTCAACATTAAACTTCGGAACTTGACTTAGAACTCTTAAGTCAGCTTAATCACCTCTTCTAAGTTTGGTGAATTAAGTTAGGCATGTGAATTCAGTTGAGGAAACTTGAACCAGCTTTTCAGTTGATAATAATCTTAGGTAACTTAAGCTGATTGCTGATTCACAATTTTCACCGACGCTGAGGTTGTCAAGAGAACTAAGCTTAAAAAAAAATAAACACAGGTTGCCACCTAAAGTGGGGATGGAACAGATTTTGGTATGCAAGACTTTCCCAGCCACCAGCTTCAAGCTTAGGGGCGAAGGAGGGGGGGGAATGGGGTTACTGACTGAGGATACCGAATCAGCTTGAAAGCTAAATCTGGTTCTGTCGTTTGCAGGGGGTGACTGTACACGTGTCCGCCACCAAGATTAAGCTGCTGGAGGTTGCCGAGTCGGTGGAGCTGCAGAAGAAAGCTGGCTCCGGCCTCATCCAGGTGGGCCGTAGGCTGCAGCGGCAGCATATCGTGATGTTCCCAGCTTAGGCTCGCATGCTTCTCCACTCCACAGGCTCACAGCATATGCTGACACCCAACATGCCCATCTCTCTCTCTCTCTCTCTCTCTCTCTCTCTCTCTCTCCGTGTGCGTGTGTGTGTGTGTGTGTGTGTGTGTGTGTGTGTGTGTGTGTGTGTACAGTCACAGCCTGCTGCTTCATCCACATCATCCACTGTCACACGTTCATCCGTACGCACGCACTCATCCACATGCTCCATCCCCAATCGCTTGGTCATCCTCCCAGTGGTCCACACACAGTCGGCAACCCACCCCACCCCGCCCTTCCAGACACTCATACACACGGTATGTATACTGATCCACATGGTATTCCCCCTGGTATATGTATGTATACGGGTCCACACGGATCCTTGATTTATTTGCACGTCTTCCTTCACATCTGTTCCATTCTCACGTTCCTGATGCTCGCTTCAGGTGATCCAGTGTGACCTTGCCTGGTAGATGTTCACCTCTGTTGACCTTCTCTCACTCCAGTTGATCTAGCATGACCTGTCGAAGGTCATGGAGGTTTGCCAGTGTAACACCGATATTCAAAAAAATATGTTGCTGCCAGGAAATTAGCGTCCATTTAGCTTAACTACTGTAGTCGGAAAAGTTAATGAAACCATCATTCGAGATAGAATTGTAAACAGTTTAGAGAACAACCAACCACTTAATAAACGACTCTCAGCGTGGTTTTCGACGAAATCGCTCACGCCTGACAAATCTGCTTGACTTTTTTTGTGGTATAATCAGCATGTGTGACGACAGTGAAGCAGTTGATTTCATCTGCCTAGATTCTCAAAAATCATCTGACAAGGTTCCGCATCAAAGGTTACAATCAAAAATTATAAGTCACATGGCAGTGATGGAGTTGTATTGCGAAGGATAGGAAACGGGTTGACTGGCCATGAAGAGAGTTGTGACTAATGGTCAAGCCTCAAAATGGTTAGACGTAACAAGTGGAGTGCCACAAGGATCAGTCTTGGGACCGGTTCTCTTCCTCATATATATTAATGATACTGATAATGGGCTCCAGTGTAAGATATCGAAATTCGCTGATGATACAAAGCCGGGAAATAAATCTACAAATGAACTTGAACGTGTACAGCTTCAAACTAATGAACTGGGCTCATAAGTGGCAAATGAATTTTGATATCGACAAGTGCAAAGTTTTACATATTTAGCAAAAACTAAAAGGCAAGCTACAGTATGAATTCTGCTGAACTACAAAGGATGAATGAGGGGAAAAGACGTAATAATTTCCGGCGACCTAAAACCGAGTAATCAATGCACACAAGCATTGAAAAGAGCGAAGAAAAAAACCACCTGGATTCATTTTTAGGGCCATCGGATTTAAGTCCAGAGAAAGCATCTTTACAGTTCGCTTATTCGTCTCCGTCTTGATAATTGTGTTCAGTTTTGGTCAGCCAACCTTAAAAAAGACATAGATGGAGAGAGTGCAGCGTCGAGCTGCCAAGATGATTCCCGGACTGAGAAACAAATCCTACGAGATGAGATTAAACGACTTCAATCAATTTACCTTAGAAAACAGAAGGTTAAGAGGTGATGCAATGCAATTATTCAAAATTATCAAAGGATTTGATAATCTTGATCAGTCGTGTCGTTAATTCAAGTTATTGATTCGTCTGGTTTCAGTCGCAGGAACGGATACAAACTCGTGGGCAAACGGTTTAATTCGAATGAGGTGGAGTACTTTTTCTTCAACATGATTGTTAGCATATGGAGCGATTTGCCAATTAGAGAGCGGCTGAAAGCAGAACTATAAATACGTCTAGGAACAGACGATAAATATTTGGCTTCAGGTAGTCCAGGACATATTATTTCCTCCTCCTTAGTCACAATGACGATTTCCAGGTTATTCTCTCCGAATAAAATGAATTCCTTCTAACTTGTACCACATTAATCTGTGAGATTCTGATATTTCCCACCATCACAAACATTCTCGGAAGGACCTAGTGGTCTGTTGCGATCTGAATTCCTTCTTTGCATTCCCTTGTATGTGAACAGAGTGTGTAAGATATTGCATGGTCAACCTTGGCAAAGCATGTCACACAGTCCAAAAATGACCCTTATTGGAATAGTTTGTCATAAACTTGACTTGACCTGGCTCTCCCCTCCTCCAGGAGTTCAGCGTGCGCGACCTGGACCAGTTCCTGTACTCGGGTCACACGCTGGACACAGTGCTGACCCCGGCCGAGAGGGAGTTCTGTGTGCGCCACGAGCTGGACGCCATCAGGGCCAAGCAAGAGGAGGGCCACGTCCCTGGCTATCCTGATATCAAGCTCTTCCCGGGCCAGTCCATAGGTAAGTTCCCCCCTCGTGCGAATCCTTCGGGAAGGCCCTCGCGTGCCTTCAAGTGGCGACCGGAATGAGAGCAACAGAGTGAGTCGCGTCAGCCAAGGGGTCGCACTAGTCCCGTGCATCGCGTGTGCGCCGCGTCGTCGCCACTGGAGGGGCGGGAAGGGTCGTCCAGCCCGGTTCTGTCGACTGGAATCATTAGGCTGGAGCCCGGGCCTTGCAAACGTCAGCTCGCCTCTCCCGCTTCTGTTTAAGAGCGGAAAATTTTCCTTCATCAGCAACATTTTACACAAGATACGTACTTCCCATCCCAAAGCAGGGTACACTGTTCGTGCCGCCCCCCCCCCTAAAGCTATCGTCCTGTTGCTTTGATTTTTACTATTTTCAGAGTCTTCGAATCCCTCCTTGAACTCCCATGTTCTCTAATATCTTGCATCTCACACTCTTCTCTTTGATCACTGGTATGGCTTCCATAAAGTAAGGTCCGCTGGTGATTATCTTTGCCTTCTCTTCATGTCTGGGCATCAGATCTGCGAGAGCTTAAGGAAACTCGTATATGTAGTTGTCCTTGATGAATCACAAGCTTTTGACAAGGTGCAGCATCAGGTTCTTATCTCCAAGCTCCACTCTTTTGGTATTCCTCTCTCTCTCTCTCTCTCTCTCTCTCTCTCTCTGCGTCCTCTTATCTAGCTTCCTCTCTGACCGGTTTATCTCTGTAGTTGTTGATGGATCAACCCTCCCCGTACGTCTATCAACAGAGGCGTCTCTCAGCGTTCTGCCGTCTCTCTTACAATCTTCCTCATTTTTTCAGCTATTTTCTTTCCTCAACAGATAACCAGATACAGTCATATGCTGACGACTCAACACTGCATTCCTCCACTTTCGCCCAATCTTTTATCCTCTCACTCGATCCTCATCTTGTCTTAGCTCAACTTCTCACATAAACTCAGACTTGGACAGGGTATTCCAGTAGGGTGGACAAAACTGGTCAGACTTAATGGGTCCAAACCCCAGTTTTTACCAATATCTCTTTCTTAAACTCCACACAGCTTTCCTGTCTCTTCTGATGGAACTGTAATTCCACCAATTAACCCAGCGAATATTCTCTGTGTCACCACAACATCTAATCAATCTTGGAAACCTTGAATTGCAAAGATAGATAAGTCTGATTGTAAGAAATTGGGAGTCCCGTTTAGATGTTGTAACAGTAATTCTGTTTATATAAGGACTGATCCGTCCCTGTATGGAGTACTGTCTTCACATCCGGGGTGGTTCTGGCTCCAAGTACTATCTAGACAAGAGTTGAGTCTACAACAGTTCGACTCAGCAAAAGTCGCAGCTTGACCCACTTTCCCTTCGCCGCGGTGTTGTTGGTTCGCCCTTCCCGGTACTTTGCGTATTACTCCGGTTTTTCTTTTTTCTCCCGAGAGCTGATTGGTCCCGTGCCCTCGGTATTGGCTACACCACGTATCACTAGGCAAGCTACAGACAGCGTCACAGAATTACGGTACCGTGTGCGTTGGCAGCTCAAGGGCGGGCCTTCCTGACGTATGTTTTTTGTTTATTTTCCCAAAACCTCTTAGTTTTAGAACTTTCTGTCTCCTTACGATTTTCCTAACAACTATTTCTGCGTGAAATAGATAGTACCTAAATATGATTAGTGTGATTAAGTGTACATTTATGATTATATTTTCTAGACTGTTTTCACATAATTTCCTTCATATGTAATGAAACTGATTAAATCTGAGTTCATTAACCTTTCACTCCAGCATTTGGCTTGTAATGACCTGTGCTTCTCCATCCTTCCCCCACGACCTATAGTTTACTGAAGACCTGTGACGGACAAGAAGTGACGGGCGTAACCCACATGACAGGTCTGTTGACCTGTCGAAGCCAGATTTTGGTACGTGGGAGACCCGAGCCTTGACCCGTTCCTTGTTGGAGTTGGATCCCAAGCTTGGCTGTCGTTACCTGTGTGTCTGAATGAGCCATATTCCTCTGGGTCTGTCTCTCTGTCACCCGTGAGTCCTTTAGGAGTCACATTCACTCCTGCCGTCCACCTGTGATAATAATAACAGTGATGATAATTGATAGTTTGTTTAGTCAGTTAGTTTTACGTAATACAAACTGAAACTCTTCGTGTCGGTGGGGAGGGACTACTTGACTTGAGCAACGTCCACGATCGTGATGCATTATCTAGTCAGCATGCGTAACGCTTACTGTGACACGGAGAGCTTGTGGCTGATTACTAGTTGTGTATGTCTTTGTAGATCTCTTTTTTTTTATGCCCTAAATGCAAGCACGTTGACCTGTGGGTCATGATTGTGCTTGATGTGACACTACCTGGATTACGACCTGCATCTGTACGTATAACTCTCCAGACCCGTTAACAGAAGCGACTGTCCTCTCTCTCTCTCTCTCTCTCTCTCGAGACCTGTTAACTCGCACCTGTGCTCCCAGCGAACCGTAAGACTTGTAAGTAGACCTGTGCTCCTAACGACCTGTATGTAGTAGACCTGTCAGTCCTTGCCTCCGCTCCTAATGACCTGGATGTAGACCTGTCCGTCTCCTTGCCTGACCTCCCACTGACCTGTACAACTGTCAACATCACCTGTGCCCCAGACGCCATAACCCTTGCCCCCTTTTGACAAGCAAGTCCCCGTAACTCGAGCGTTAATCTTCAACCTTTGCCGGCAGTGAGCGTGTACCTGGCAGAGGAGCTGGTGACGACTATGTACCCGCTGCACGACCGGCAGGCGCTGGAAAGCCTCTCGTCATACTGGTACAAGGCTCTCTTCCGGGCTGCACCCTACGGTGAGTGGAGAAGGGCGGGGGGGGGGGGGACTTAGGACTGGAAGGAAAAAGAAGGCTGAAGGAAGGGAAGACAAGGGAGGGACTAGAAGACAAGAGAAGGCTGAAAGTATATATATATTGTTGTCAGATGGCGAGGTGCTATACGTTGGTGTAGGAGCAAACTGTAACATCTTTTCTTAATAAGTCAGTCTTGGGGCATCATTTCCTGGAGTAGTTAACGTCTTTATATCTTCTTGATTTGTTTTTTAACCTTGCCATGTCTTATCCCGAAATATTCTGTGGTGTAATATCTTGATATGATTTGTTTTGAAATTTATACCATCAAGGTGATTTGTTTTTGAATATTGCTGTTTGGATTATTATTATTTCGAATATCGTTTTCTGTGAAACTCATTGCTTTAGAACATCTTGACCTGGAATATCTTGTAATGATTATGTGTATCTTCCTTTTGCAGCATTTTATGGAAAGATTTTTGTTGGATAATCTTATTACGAATGTTTTCATGACATTATTATACTTAGAATGTGTTTAAATAGGTCTTTGCTAAGACCCTAGAGTTCTGGAAAGTCTTATGAATTGGTGTCTTTATAATCCAAGCGAATATATATTTTCAGAAATGTTTTGTTTTGATCTGTATTTCCACGATGTCAAATTATACGGTTTGAGCCAGAAGTCACTGTGCACCTATACAACAAACTACAAAACTGCCTCATTCTTAGAATTAGTGTTACAGTAAATGGCTTACGTGATCTTACACTGTGGTGAGGATGGTATTGTGTGACCTTTGTGAAAGTTATACGACAATGAACGTGAACAAAAGTGAGGTAATGGGGTGGTGCATCAGGGGTGATGAACCAGTTTCATTTTGAGTTTTAAGTCTGAGTGTGGAGGACCTGGAGTGGTTCAGGTACCTGGTAGTGTGGACATGGCTGCGGATAGGAGCATGAAGGCTGTAGTGAAGTCACAGGGTGGGAGAGAGGGGGAGATAAGCTCGTGGGTACACCAGGGAGCATGTGGGAGGAGTAGGGAGTTAGTTAGTGCCTGTGAGGGTAGATACAGATATGTTTGACGGCAGAGCCGCCCGTCCGTCCTGCCGGAGTTGTTTGGGTTCGGTGTCTTGGGCCCTAAGCGCGGGAAGGAAGGGAGGAGACGGACGTGCTGGTAATGAAAGAACGCCCGAGGACGGTATGTGGCGTTTGGAGGGCTGACTGCGTATGAGAGAGAGAGAGAGAGAGATGTGGTAGTAAACACAGCCTTGAGTAGAGAGGGCTGACCCAGGGGTGTGCGAAAAATGGTTTGGACGCAAGGAGAAGACGAGCGAAGAAAGACCGACTAAGAGGACGCGCGTGCGTGTCAGAGGTGGAGGGATGGAGTCGGGGAGACGAAGAATAACGTAGGAGGGGGGTAGAGTGAGGGAGGCCCCGGGGTTGTCGGTGCCTGATCGTGCAGAATGGGAACGCATGGGGGATGAGATCAACTGGTGCCAGGTGGTACGTGGGGGCGGGTGGATGAACTGTGACATAATCACTGGTTCGACTGATTGTTTGCCGGCTCTCTTACATTACGCATGGCAGCTGGTGACTGGGCGTGAGCGAATGAAGCCTTTGTTCGTTGTTTTTTTTTGCTGTTGTTTTTGTTGATGCTTCTCTGCTGAAGCAAGAGAGGCATTCTGGCGTAAAGTACATGTTTGCTCGCTTGCGTATTCATTTGTCTATATAATGATAGAAGTCTACTAATTCATGTATCATTTTCTCCCAGTGTCTAGCAAAAGTTCCTCTTGAAGTAAATAACACAATCTTTCCTCAGATATTGCCTGAGTTGTCTGAATGATAATTTTTTTTTTTTTTTTTTTTTAGGATGGGTTTGTTTGGGCCTCAGTTCCTTCTTAGATAAGGTCACGTCACCTCCAATGGCGTCCCAACATCTCAGCTGCACCCGGATATATGTTCTCTCATTATTCGGGTCAGACGAGGCTCATTAGCGGGGCTTGTTCATTAAGTTTGGTTCTCCGAAGGGGGGGAAGGGCGAATTATAACAAGATGAGGCTGGCGGCTGTTGCTGCAGCCTTGCTTAAGTCTGAATCTCTCTCTCTCTCTCTCTCTCTCTCTCCTCTCCTCTCCTCT
>JAYMFT010276420.1:2500-10553 GCA_038088735.1 Panulirus argus
GTCACCAGACACTGGAAACAAATGATCTATAACTAGTGAACTTATCGCTGAAACCCATAGTTTAGCTCATGATCACTGCAGCATTACGTGTAACCTCACACACATTTGTTACATATATATGAAATGTTTATCTTACGCTTTCATATCCAACAATGAACAACATGAGCATTTGAGAAAAATTACGGATCATCTTCATGACTACCTAGAAAATTATCATCTAAATATTTATCTTAAGAATACAATGATCGTAAACAGCCATCAGAATGAAATATGATGCACGGCATCGCAGTGTCATGTAAAGAAGTTCGACGTTGGACAACGGATAGACAGTAAAGCTTTGACGAGCAGACGTAAGTATACTCCTCGTACAGTACTGTCCCTACAATCTGATTATAATACTTACTATTCCTTCATCATGACGTTGCAAGATGGGTGTACCATTTGTATCGTTCGGCGGTCATGTTCAAGCATCAGCGTATGTGACCCCGCGACGTGTGAGCATTTTGATTATGGCTCATCCTTCTCAGGGGCAAGTTTCCGATCCCACCATGAGGCCAAGGGTTAATAAGGAAACCCTCGCACGTTAGTGACCTTACATCAACATGTTTCTTATCTATCACAAAAATATCATATTTTTCATCTCATAATTATAAAACAAAAGAACTTATATGAAACTCATTGATTTGGGGTGAAAAAATTCACCACATTCTACGCACTACACGCATCCACCTTCTTAAGGGCACACTGCACAGCGAAACAACGGGCCGCCCTGGGCACTCCCGAGAACGGACTGTCATGAACGACAGTCCGTGCTGAGCTTAGTCTTGATGAATCTTTACGCACACACAAATCAACGCATATTCAGTGAAGTAATAAGATTCGGAATACAGTGGATTAGCCTTATCAACACCGTGAAATAAAGCTAGTAAAACCCTCCCTTAATCATCCCCCCGTGTATTTACTTACTGAACTCTCATTAAAGAGGCTTATTACAGTAATGCAGAAGAATGCAAGACTTCGACCTGACAAAACATACAAGACAACTTCCGAATTTGTGTTATAACTTAGTCATGGAGAGACACATTTAGCCTTCCTCCTGTGTTATTATATTTTTTTTACATCTTCGGTTCACTAAATAAAAACATAAAACAAAAAGTTATGTACTTTTCACTTAGAGTTACATAGTGGTTCCGAAAATTTTTTGAATCGGAGATTTTTCTTCTCATCGAGAGAGAGAGAGAGAGAGAGAGAGAGAGAGAGAGAGACAGACAGACAGACAGACAGAGAAGTTGAGAACTAGTGAGTGCTGCTTATCATATTATGAGGCCAGAGGCTGTGTTTTGTATGCCGTGGTCTGAAGGAAACGTCTGAATTAATCTGGAGGAGTGGAACAAGACACTAAAATGGAGATGATCTAAGGGATTAAAGTCAAATGTCCTTACCTAATCTATATCAGAATTAATCCCATAAGACATGTCAAATGATGAGGTTTCTAGAGTCAAGTCAAACGTCGAGGTGTCTATGGAGAGGTAAAAAGTCAGTGTTGATGATTAGACCCCATGTACTAGCCTATGGTCACTTTAAGCAGGCAAGAAGGAAGGAGAGAAAATTATAAGTTAAAGATTACCAGCGCCAGCCTGCAATGAAGAAAGGCAGGCCGAGAATCAATGTTGCTGTGCCCAGATCAAAGATTACGGTCGTTAACTGTCAGGGTGACTGAACCTAGGCCAAAGTTCAGGGTCATTAGAGCCAGACCGAAACTGAGTATTAAAAACACCACGGTAAAGTTCAGGGTCTGTAGAGCCGAGCCAAAGTTCAAGCTTATTAAAGTCAACGGAGAGATTGGAATCACTTGAACCTGGTCAGAGATGAAGACAACGATGATGAAAGCGGGCCATAGCTCAAGGTCTAGAAAGACAGATGAAAGTACACCAAGTATAGGGTTTTTCACCTTCGTAAAAGTCTTGAGTAAAATTCGAGTAAGCGAAACCGAATTCTAATGGATGGAAAAATATTCATTTCAGTGTAATTTCTATCAACAGTGCAATTACAGTTACTTTCAGTACAGAGCCACAAGTGATAGTTGTTGATGGGTGAGTGGCAGCAAGAAGAGGGAAACGAGTAGTCCTCTGAATAACTGTTAGCATCGGGAGGGTAATGAACAGTGATGGTTACCTTCAATCCTTCTTTTGAAGCCCGACAATAATGGTTTACATATGATTCTGTGGCACTATGAACTCCGACCAGCACTTTACTAATTACGGACACCGATTAAGACCCACAACCAAATGTGAGAAAAAGTGCTAAAACACCTGGCGTCAGGAGTGTGGGAGCAGAGGAAGTCAAAATGTCGGAAGGCAGGAGAAAATACGCACCATGATTCAAAGCCAAATGGAAAGAAACGAACCAAGCTTGTGGCTGAATCTGGCGGAGGTGATGACGATGATGAAGCACATGTCCTACAATCTGACTCAGCAACAGCAGCAGATATGAGACAAATTGACCCATAACAACGACAGATATGAGACAATCTAACCCAGTAGTTGCATCATCGGCAGGAAGACGAAATAAAACAATACCTGGCAGAGGGTTTACAGCACCAGTCAGCAGCAGTCCTGGTCGAAGTGAAGGAACAGCTGTAGAACTAGATAAGACAGCAGGAAGAAGCTCTAGTTACGGTGAGCAGGATATAGAAGCAACTTGGGCAGCAAGCAGAGAGACTAAATCATCTGGGGAAGCAGAAAAACAGATATGAACAGCGGTTCGAACATTAGCAAGAACTCGTAGGCCAGAGGATACGGCGGCTGCACAACTAAAGGGATTGTCTGGGCCACCACAAGTAGAGGTTGGAGCACAAGCCTAAATCCTGGGCGTCTGAATTTTCGTCAGAAATCAATCAAACCTGGAGAAGCAGGAAGGACCCTGCGCACTGGAAGCTGCAGTAATTCGAGGTGACGAATTCGTGGAAGAAGTATTTGACTCACTTCGAGCCGCTGGGGGACTGCGCCACACAAATGTGAAGGGGCCAACGCTGGAAATTTTGTGGCACGTGTCCCAGGAGAAGTGATACTGCTACAAAATCTTGGTGGGCACGCTGCAGAGACGTTACTGCATCTCCTATCTAAATAAAGATGTTTCTAAACCAAATTCAGGACCAGGGTCAGACAAGCACGGGACCTGGAGGGAATGGCACAAAGGGAGTACCCAAACGTGCAACCTCAACTTTTGGCTGTACCTTTTCTCGATCAGTTGATCATCTCCCTGAAAAGAGTGGATCTTAACGTCGATGTTAAGCAGGCTAGATCAGTCTACCCTCAGGACACCTTGGCCAGAGCGCTGGAGTTCGAATCCATCGTGCAATCCAACCAGAGTGAGACGAACACTTCAGCTTCAGCAAAGAGAAGTTTTGGGACAAAGGAGGCAAGCATCTAAAACTCTGAAATGATAGTCCGTAGTGCAAGGCAGTACAGGTACAAGAGAGTTAACGAATTTTCCGGTCAGAAGGTAAGGGGTAACCATGAGGGTCCCGGGGCACGTGCTGGCTCTGAGGCAAAAAGGACCGCTGAAGCATGACTGCAAGGCCACAAAAGATCTGGAGTCTATTCAAGAGGGAAGGGGGCATCCCAGCAGCGGGGAACAAAGGGACATGGAACAGTTCTGGACGTGCAACAAAATGGGACATTTTTTGGAGGCAGGTTTTCATATGTGACATGATTCCCGATCGACGTGCCTTTCAAACAACTAACTCTGAGTAAAAGCCATTTTCCTTCAGAGGCCTTTTTAAAACCACCCAGAATAGATTACTGCAGCATCAAAGTCAAACCGATAGTGCTTTGGTACGTTTCCACTTATACAATCTCGCAGAGAAGCACCTTTGATCATCGCAGAGTTTGTATTAGAAAGCAGTCTCAATTACCAATCAACTCATCACTATCTTGACCAGTATATAATCATAATCCACGTTATTCATCAAAAAGTGACATCATTTCTTTACCTGTGAGTTTGCGGCGGAGTGACATGAAAATTTTGGACTAAAGCATAATGAAAAATTTCTGAGATTGTCAGCGATGAAATGTAGGTCTAGAATTTTCTGTGGAGATTTTTTCTTTTCTGGAACCAGAAGTTTAAATTTCAAGGAGGGCGTAAACGAGAGAATCGTCCTCCCGTCGACTGGATCATATGTATGGATTTAATCTGAAGGGAACTATGCAGACTAGTATTCAGGCTGAGAGGAGAACGTGAGCAATAACCCTGCTGAAATGTGATTGGACATACCAACTTTCCATCATATAAATAAAGTTCGGTGATATTTCTATGTATTTGTGTATAACTCAACCTTCGACTGTTCACATCGGCTCCTGCAAATATTGACTTCTGCAAAAATAATGCAGTGCTTAATCTCCCATAACCCTCTTCAAACCGATATTTTCAGTTAACTTCGATGGCTTGCCCACTTTCGAGTTACATATCTTCCTAATACAACTAAGATCGAGTATAAAATACAAGCTGATGGTGTTAATGTTTTCTGAATGTATTCATGCATCTGAAATATACTAGTTAACACACCCAGATCATTATCTCCGAGGAACTAAAATACGTAATTGCCAAAGTTTCTGAAATCATACTGCCGATTAAGGGTAGTCCACTTTCTTGAGCCTTTGAGCCCTTGACTTGTGAGTGAGATCTGCAAAAACTGACGTTACCATTCTTATTCACACTCAAGTTTGGTTAATCTTGGTGAGATTTACACTGATTCATATTGCTATATAGTTTCAATAACTACATTCTCATCGAATTTCAGAGCCATCCTGTCTACCGCGAGCTCTGTCCAATGAACAGTTCACAGTGACCCCCTGATTCATGTATAAGGCATTTCCGGTCAGTAACAAGAATCAATTTCGTATATCATACACAATAGTATACAGGACTGACTAATGTATATTGTATCCAGGTATTACTTATGTAGAGTGATCCTCTCGTTACCCATGTAAGGGAATTACACTTTACACAAGCCAGAAGTTAACAGGTCAAGAAATGGTGAGCAAGCACAGTATTGAAGGGTGAGCCGGGATCGTCTGATTCATAACAGAAAATGAGGGAAGAGCAAGTTTTGTATGGCTCGTATAATCCGAGGCAGGCCATGATTTAATTAAGCAAGACCTCATACCTTACGTGCCATGCGTTCTGGCACGTAGGCTGTCAGTAATATGTGATTCGTTCAAGGGTAACTGAGATACATCACCCAGACCTGTCAAAGTCTCTTAAAGAATTAAACTTACTTAACTTCATGATAATCTGATTGAATTCTTGATGACTGAAACATTGAAAGAAAAGTTGACAGAAATAAACTCGAGCTTTACTGTAAATATCGTATTAATCAAACACAAACATGTCGTCAGGTCTCAGCTTATTAGACGCCCTGAAGAAAACGTAAAAACACGTGTCAAAGAGAAGCAACTTTTCACAACTAAAACCTTTTAACGAGCTAATCATGTCCTGAAAACAACAAACTATTCATATTAAGAAGAGAAAAGCGAATATATCTTTATAATCTGCACGATAAAATGAGCCAACTATTTTGAATATTCATCTTGGGCCCATCTGACGAGGAAGCTTCATCAATAACAGTTCAGCATGCCTCTGTGAGAAGGCAACAGAGGTGACACATACCAAACGTCCTCTCTCGACATACATTATCGTTTACAATATATGTTCTGTGATACGCCTTACATTCGTCTGCGGAACATCAAAACACAAGCCTGCTTACGTGACCTACTGCACGGTACTATCGTTGCCATCTACACACACATGTACGGAGAGCAGTAACCACTTTTGTCCATTAGTATCTATAACCTAAGTATATTTCTACAGAAATGCCCAACTCGAGTCTACGCTGTGAAGGAGGGTAAATAAGAATTCGAAACGAGGCGCTGGCAACACATCGTGGTACGCTGTAATGGCGTAGCCACCAGTTGCTGGGCCGGACACGTGCGTCCTGCTTGCATAATACTCCGCCAACCCGGCAGTCAAAATAGCCCGGCCCCACATGACTAACAGGTAATAAACTCACACAAGCGCTAGCTCCTTAAACACGACCTACGTACCACAGATACAAGTCAACCCACAGTACTCTGGGCCAAATATCTATGGGGACATACTTGCCAGGTTTGACTTACCATATCTTTCGCGGCTTATCAGCATGACTCATAACAACAAAGGGATAAAGACCTATGATAGATTTTCGATGTTGGGGTCAAAGATCAAGGTCATTTTTTATGAATTGAAATGCAACCAGATGCTTATGTGCGCTATATCAGATGCCCTGTCGATTAGATCTTAACCAATACAGTAACACGGATACTTTGTCATACCTGAATAATATTTGGACGTCTGGTGCTAACAGTACAAAGCCACTAGGACATTTGTCTCCACGGTGCCTCATCACTGTGACTGTGTTAATAAGGCAGGATCCAAAATCCAGATAGCATTGACCAAAAGGGAGAAATGCCTAGACGGAGGCAAATATAGCAGTAATCATTCCATACTGAGTATCAGCTGCTGAGCTGAGTCAACTGCGAAGACTTAACTTGTAAGGAACTAAGGAACGTTTTTCATACCTCGTCTGGTCAAACTTTCTTGTGATAAAACAAGTTCCTTTTTATACAGCTGCTTCTAATTGCTTTTCACATATACTTAGATATAAAGATATTTTCAGTAATATGACTACTGTAAATGTCTTAATTGAAGGATAGGAGCAATATACCAGATTTAAGCTAAAATAAAAGATTTTTAAAAGAATTCCTTCTGTAAAAGATGATTGTACTGTATTCCACTGCTTCACATCTCTTCGCTTGTATGCTGTTAGTAATATTTACGTGTGAATATTCCCTAGGCGCAACTTGTTTTCTTGCTTTATGCCCTAACGAGCTCAAGTCGCTCATTCAATTTTCAGTTCAAATGACTTTATCATTTCAGTTAATTTCTTACCTCCTTAGAACCATCATTTTGTCTACTTCTGTCGGACTTACGTCATATGCTAAAATAATGGTTAATGTCATCAGCATAACCTATAATCTTATGGACTGGACTGTGTTAATAGCTGAGAACCAGCACAGTCACTTGGGGTAGCATAAAAAGGTTCTTGTTATAGCAAGCAAAAGGCCTTACGTAGACGGCATGCTTATCTAACACTCTTAGCCAAGAGTAGCAAACTTTTGACTGTTGTTGATACTCAAAAGACTTTCAGTATTACAGTATAAAATATGTCTTAATGAATGCATGACTTATATGGCAAAAAAAAAAAAATCGTTATTATTTTCTCATGGTAAATGAATATTCATTCAATTTTTTCACAATGTTCTGCTGTACAAATATTCTTTTATTTCATCCCATACAATTTTTTTTTTCTTGTCCCATTGCTAGATAGCAAACCATGTCATCTTGATGATGTACGCAAAGTCAGAGCTCACCGTGCTGAGAATGGTTTTTGTCAAGGTGCGCGGCTGTTACCAAACACGGTTCTTCCAAACATTGGTGACTGGGTCTGTGTGCTCGCCTCTTTTACTTCGACAGTCTACTTGCCAACCATAGGCCCAGACCAGCATGGCCATTGAAAGTCGACTATCTAGACACATACCAAGACTCAGCATGACCACAGACAGTCAACTAACCAGACACAGACAACGATTCATCATAACAATGAACGTTTGTACTCAAGTCTTCCTCATCCCCTCATGGCTGGCGCTGCCGCGTGAGTCCCTTCAGTCCCACCCTCACAGACTGTCTTGATGACGGTTGGGGATACCGGTTAGCGTCGCCGCTGACCGTAACACATACACGGGCCGCCAGGGGTCGAGAGCACAGTCGGTTCACAGTCAACCCAGCTGTTCATCCTCCCCAGGAGGTTGGTCGATCGATGAAATGGGTACCTGGTTTAGGATATATATATATATATATATATATATATATATTATCCCTGGGGACAGGGAAGAAAGAATACTTCCCACGTATTCCCTGCGTGTCGTAAAAGGCGACTAAAAGGGGAGGGAGCGGG
>JAYMFT010276431.1:0-24115 GCA_038088735.1 Panulirus argus
AAATATGTATGAAAAAAGAAAAAAATTATATATATATATATATATATATATATATATATATATATATATATCATGTTGCACCTATGTGTGTATGCATACACACACACACGCACTCTAACATAAGCCAGGTAGCTATTTATCGACCAGCCCCGAGCGGAGGTTGAGCAGCTGGGTTGGCTGCAGGCCGACTGCAGCAGCAGCGACCGCGATTCGGACCCAAGCGGGCCCGCGCTGACTCATGGCACCAGATTATATGTCGCTCTTGGACCAAACAGATGTGGCTGGTCTTCTTCCACACGCGACAATCCTGAGAGCATATTCCCTGCCAGTGTATGATCCGTACCCAGAGAACGCGAGATCCAGACATGCGCCAAGCTGTAGACTTTAAAAGCGTATCACGTACAGGCAGGCAGACAGACATGCACGGAGATAATACGCGAATAAGATGTGTAGGAGGAGGGTTCTTCCCCCCCCCCCCTCTGCCATGTGCAGGGGTACAGCAGACTCGATGCTCTCGCTTCTGAGACCTTAGGAGGGTACATGTATGGACGCTGTCTGTTTCTACTTCAAGGGTGAGAAGGTGCTGTCATGTCCAAGAGATCGCTTAGCAACTCTTACAGCGCTTAAGGTAGTGAGCATCCTTAGGTTTCACCGCAATGATTGGACGAGGCATCACATCCGCTTTCTTTTCACAGCAAAAATGTAATGCTGAAGGAACTATCGTAATGAGCACGACCTAATTTGTCATAATGAAATAGGTGATGAAGCTGTTTAAGGTGAGGTATATTTGTTATGAACCTGGTGTCCATTATCTGTTGTTACCGCCTGTTCAAAGAAGCCAGTCGGGAAAAATGGTGTTCCACGGAACATTACTGTCGCCTGCAGTGCACCACAGCTACTGACAGTTGAAGCAAATAGGTATAACATTTGTTCTGAATACACCAGACACATCTATACTAAGTTCCCTGGTAAAAGGTTGAATTTTCCACGTTATAAATGCTACGCTAAAGTTACGGGTCAAAACCTTTCAAGAACGAGCCATTACTCAGGCAGGCAAAATCTAAACTACAGATACAGTCAAGCAATCTAGTTTTACTTTCGCTGAGATACAACAGTACAAATATCAAAGAGAATCTGACTTAGACATTTCTGGAGTTATAACCAAAGTATGAACGGACAAAGCAGAAATCCGTAAGCGTCTGCTGTTATCAGGGAGGCGACACAACAAAGGAAGTACTATATACCCAGCTATCAACATGGTAGCGCCCGTACTATACAGTGGGGTGGAGATCAGATCACAGGAGTAAAACCCAATGTGCAAGAAATCGTCCTGTATATTCCAGTTGCCAGCAGAGAGCTAATAACATGTCCCGCCAGTTGGGGGCAAAGTACAACACAGCAAGATGTAAATCTTACTGCATTTCCAGCGCGTACGTGACTCAAGCGTCTGCGCCAAGGCATATAGACAAAAACTGGAACATGGAGCCATGTTTCTTTAGCGTACACGTAACAATTCAGAGAATTACTTTCAAATTTAGTCATCTTAACATGGAAACGGAGCCATGTTTCTTTAGCTTAAGGTAACAATTCAGAGAATTATTTTCAGATTCAGTCATCTTTGTACATGGAAACTACTACTTTTATATACGTTTAAAGACTGCCAGTAAAACGATTTAAATCTGATATCATAAACCTATGTTCAATGAAATCTTATCCCCGTGAAGAGAAACAGTACTTTCACTACTCTTAGTTTTTTTTATAACACTAAATAAATCACATATCAAATCTGGTCTATTTATCTATCTTCTATTTACAGAGGTATCTTACTTTCTGTATAAAATTACAGCATTTCATCTTTCAAAACTAAAGTACAAAACCTTCGAAATAACAATATACAGTGGTTAATGCAACCAAGCCATCTCTCACAGAATATGCTTTAAAAAGATTTTCCTACAAGTCTGGGAACTTTACACTCTGTACAAACTCAATATACTAAATTATCAAATCAGTCTTCAATATAAGTCAAACTAAACGAGAATCTGTGCTCGTCTGACCTTTCCGTGACCTTAAGCAAGCGTCCGAGCTCAACATCCGCTCTAGCGAAGTGGTCTAATCATATCCCAAGGAAGAAGACATTCAGCGTGTATATAGAACACAAAGAATCATTTAATGAACTCCTATTTTGGATCAGTTAAACTACGACAACTTTTTTAACGATGGAATAATCGGGTTTCCTCAGACTTTGGTGAACCCGCTTCAAACAGGTGATGTTTATCAAATCTAAACAGCGATAAAATGATGTCATACATCGTAAGTCTTTGTTTCTCCAGCCCTGCAGCTAACGACCACACACACGGGAGGGAGGTACGTCATATGCACTTCCGACGATGGTAAAACAACACATGAATTTCCCAAAGCTTTTCGATCCGTGTGAACGAAAGAAGGAAAACCCAAACATTTACAGAACACGTAAAAATATGCCATGGGGAACTTCATCATGGCGGACGACCGTGTTTCCTAACCTCTAACCATATCAAAAAGCTTTTATTTTTTTTCACTTTTAAATCACGTTGATTCAAGAAGGTCTCTGGCATGAAATATGTTTATTTCCAGCTTCAGACGGATACAGTGGGAGGAGTCGAGGAGGTCAGGACAAGGGTACAACATCATCTGTAGCTTAACACACCCCCACCGCCCGCCCAACTCCAACTACCCCCTTCGTACTCAATGTACCCTAAGCGGCTGCGGTGCTTGGGTCCGCGGCGCACAACATAACACCAACCTTGAAAGGTGTGGCCAACTAGACGCCATTGCCATCGCCCTCCTTCCACAGCTTCCTAGGCACCAGAAGGAGATAATCTGCCATCAGTCACCCTCCTTACATAGCTTACTGGGCACCAGAGGGAGATCATCACATTAAAGACATATTTTTGAAGTTTACGAACTACTTAAAACGCAGTGGTGACCGTTCGAGAAGGAAAGTTACGATATCTGAGCACGGCAGTTCGCTACGATACGACACGAGCACACGACACGACGGTACACAACCCTTGTACACACAAGAGGTAGAACATACGTACGACCTTCGGATACGATACTTTGGCCTTATATAGTAGCCCTGCACGTCAAAGGCCAAGCTAACTTTACGCCCTGGGATCGTGTCGTACCGTGTTAAAGGATCATATCCTTAGGCTAGGAGATAGGTAAATAGATAGATAGATAGATAGATAGATAGATAGAGAAAGAGCCAGAACCGTATTCTCATCTCGATATAAACTATTATACACACTACAGTCCGGTGTGACTCCAAACATTCCACTACGATCCGGTCCGGGTGTGACTGACGGCAGAGGTAAATTTAGGCGGAGAAAGTACACGCGCCTCCCTCACCAAGTCTGGGGTCACGGACTTAAACAGTCCGTCCGTCCGGTCCGGTCCTCTCCAATCCCCCCTTACCCCTCCCCTCTCACCCCCCCACCCCTAAGTGGATGGTTAAGAGGGTGGAGGTTAACGTTAAAGAAAGAGGTTGAGTACGCAGGCTAAATGGAGAGAGACGGAACAGAGTCCAGGAATGTACAACAGATGCGGCGGCGTAGTTCGACTCCCTTCATGGCCTTTACGTATCCACCCACGGTAGTTGTGATAACCAAGCCATCTACACGCGTCAACACTCTCTGGAGGTCAGACCAACCTATTTTTTCACGATTGAAACTGTAGGTTGAGATCTGAGTAGCTCCATAGCTCTCCACGCCCCTTAAATAAACTATAAACACATATTGAGAGACCCTTATTCTTTACAAGTTAGGTCATTATGTAACAGTTCATGAGGAACGCTACGCAGTAGCATTCAGAGTCGGTGACAAACCTCAACGATGTCTGGTGAAGCAACACACAAAAAATCAAAGCTGAACTCAGTTAGATTACATTAGTTTGCGTTAGGATCACATTGATAGGTAAGTTAAGTTGGTCCCTGTTATTCGAAGTTAAGTTGGTCCGTACTAATTTAGTTTAGGAATCATTCATTTGTCGTAGGTTTAAGTATGGTTATGTTACGTTGGTTCGTGTTAGGTTGAAGCTAAAGTGGGTAAGGACGGCTTTTGTTAGATTTAGAAAGTTAGACTGTTACGTTAGTTTACGTTATTTTCCTAAGGTTTATTGCGCTATGGTAGTTTAAGTTACACGGGTTTGTACTCATTTTAGATTAAGTTAGGCTGTAACGTTAATTTGTGTTAGGTTTAAGCTAGTTTGGTCAGGTTTACTTTGTTCAACTTTATTTAAACAAACTTGGAGTCAGATCAACCTAGTTTTGGTTGAGTTGCTATGTTAGGTTGAGCTGGGCTAGATATAAGGGTAAAAGTATAAGTATTTGGTTGGTTGTCTCCAGAGTACTCCGTTTTGACAACGAAACAAAAACATTCTAAACTGTCGTAAGTATGGCAACGAATCTTTTGACAAAACATCCGGGGCAAAGTCGTCTCTGTACCACTAACGAGTTCAGAAGGTCTTAAGAGCGTGCTCCTCGCGTTAAGCCAGACATGCATCAGAGAAAAATAGCAACGCGAGAACGGAACGAGTCTGGCTTCGAGTGAAGACTCGTAGTAAATTTCCTCTCGTCTGTAGGAGACATGAGCCGTAGGAAATGTCAAGTTACAGTCTGCAACTTCCAGGATGTACTGCATAACAAGCGTTACTCGTACGCTGTTTTCAGCCTCAAGAGCACAACGGTATACGACCCTGGAGCACGATGGGGCGACCTTAAGCATGCTGGCCTTGCCTTTGAACTGACCTTAAAATAACAGGTCTACACCCAAGCCATCATACCATGGGGTCGCAGCTTCAAGATTAATAATAATAATAATAATAATAATAATTAATAATAATAATAATAAAATAAAAATAAAAAAAAATAATAATAATAATGTGGACACTGCAGTAAATGGGATTCTGCTTGTAGCCAGAGCAGACTGGTCCTTGTGTGACGACAGAGGTGAATTCTGGTGCACAAAGTACACTTGTCTCACCAAGCCCTTGGGTTTCAGGTACAAACGCTTGTATAAAAATAGTCCGTCCGGTCGCCTCTCTACCCCGTATTCTAAGAAGGTTGTTACAGACATAAAAGAAGAGGATGGATTGGCAGGCTATAAATACAGCAGCACAGTCCTTAGAATGTACAGATGTGTAGTGTGGTTAGGACTCCATTTAGACCTCATGAATCCACCCTGACAACCGACCAGTCTATATCTAACACACCCTAAGAAACCAATACGCTACCACTCCTGCTCGTCACTCCCTAAATCATCAAAACTAGTATAAAATATACGTTCAAATTCTGTACCATACTTTACAAGAATTGCCCCATTTGCCAATATGAAGAAGGTTAGGTTATGCTGGGTAATGTCGGGCTTAATTTATAGTTAGCTTGGTAAGGTTATGTTTGTTTATTGGTTACAGGTTGGTTTACCTGAATTTGTCTCTTTTTTGAAAGCCGGTTTAAGCTAGGTTAAGCTACACTGGTTTCTTACGCAAGGATTAGCTTTATTAATTAATATGGATGTGTTATGTTTATGCTAAGCTAAACTAGATTAGCTTATGTTAATGTGCAATATAAATTTGGCTAGGTTAGGTTACGTTAGTGTGTGTGTGTGTGACAAGTTTATGTTGTGGTAAACTCATGTGTCGGTAGCTACACTGGTTTGCGTTAGTTTTATGTTTAGTTAGCCTGAGCTAAGTTAGGACTTAGTTGGCTACGCTTACTTTATGCGAACCAGAGGTCGCTATTAACAATTTTCGAGCTCATAAAAGCCTGACAACGTTCGCTCATAATACCATTCATACACACAAAAAAAATAAAAGTAATGGAGGTTAACGAGCCTGTGGATTTTTGCGAGTCCAAAATCATAGAAAAAAAATGTACAGAACAGTTTGAAACCCCTCGGGAATCCCAGAGGATGTCGTCGTCACAATCTACAACTTCAGGACGTACTCCCCACCTCGACAGGTGTTATTTACGTCTCTCTTCACGTAGCACGACGCGACGGTACGGTACGACCCCCTAAGCAAGAGGGGGGGAGGGGGGGCGACGATACGATGCTCAGGCCTTACAAAAACCTGACCCTTGAGGTCATAAACTAAGGGTCGTGTGGTCGTGTCACTACTGTGCTCATGCGTCCTACAGTTTTCCTTCATGGGTTGACAGTACACACTTTCCCTTAGAAATTCGTCTCCCGTCCACAGCTGAGTCAGGAGGGGGACGAGCCCCCCCCCCCTCCTCTCTCTGATCAGTTGGACTGTTTGAGCCTGCGTGCCAAATGCCAACACGTAGTCAATGCTCGGTGTACCTCGGTGATACCCATCCTATAATCCTGTGCTTTTTCCCCACTTGCTGGTCTAACATTCCTTTATGACTTACAGACTGAAAACTGAAGTCATATGATCTATTTACAATCCAGTCCTGTACTTACAGTAAACGAATCTGCACTAAAACCATGTTATTTTAAAATTCGGTCGCTTCTATGTGGGATAATTCTAGAGTTGATACGATACCTGGTACTCAAAGATTTTCCATATGTAAATAGCATCACTCCTGACTGTGCTAATGAAAAAAAAAAAAATGGGGGTTGGAAGGTTTCTACTTTACCGTGGAAGGAGATAGCCTTATGAGCTTAATAACTGGACATCATACTGTATTTACCTCCTCACAAATGACCCTAAACCTAACCTAACCTTTTCGCATCCTAATATTCCTCCATATGATCTCAGCTGTTTCTGTTTTACTTCTCCATCACCACAGGAAGCTGTTAATGTGCTTGGATAGTTTCCCACCTTAGAAATCCTGCCTACCTTAAAAAGCTTATAACACACAACTATATTCTAATCTGCACATCACCAGTGCTTTCAAACCTCCACCACTTGTTCTGTTTATTTGTTTTGAGCGAAAGCGAAATTCATGCTGTATAGTGCTCGATGCAGGTAATGTCAATCGATATTTCTATTCCTACATCTATTACTCTCCTTGTGATAATATTTGTTTGTGTCCTGTATGTTGTACAACTACTGATGTCTAAAGGTGCCAACACTCATCTTTACTGAAGGACAATGCGATGATCAGTAGTCCACAGCAAGACTCGATTGGTATACATTTCTAGACTCCATAGATACAAAGCACCAAAAGACCTTTGGTGAGTTGGAATATATTCCTCAGCACCTCGGGTGATCTGGTGCACTGGGTTACGAAGCTGTGCGTTGATGGCCGACCGCGCAAGGCTAGCGTAGAGAACTTCACAATGTTAAACAGATTCTCTCTCTCCTTCTAGATGCTCTTGTTCTTCGGTGTATCTATATAATCTGACAGTGCTCGAGCAACTGAGACAAGAGTTACCCTCCAACCCAGAAACAGTGTCGCTTAAACATTAAGTCAAAAAACTTGCGTCTTAAAAGTCCCAAAAATTTCACTGATGTGCGATATCTAAGGGACTTTTATTTCTTCCTATCCACTTTGCTAAATTACCGATGAAATAGGACTGAAGTCGCATTCAGACTTTTCGAAACTGCAACAGAGATAAGGCTTCTTCTCTAGACTACCCATGCTAATGGAAGTTTGCTTTCCCTAAAAATCTCTGAAGACAGGTCTACTATAGCAGAATGTATGCGGATATGGGTCATATCTCTCAGCAATACCCACTATGGCGAGTCAGTTTAAGGGGTCACTGGGTCGTTTATTTTCAAGGTTATTACTGACTCGTGGAAGGATGATGCACATCGCCTAATTTAGAATTCCGTTCAACTCTGTCAAATGCCTTCGTTCCCACGTCCGTTCTCTGAGTACCAACGGTATTCAAAGGTTCTCCCGACCTGAATTTTGCTCTCTGAGTACATTCTTCCCTTCCACTGTTGGTTCCTATATCTTTTTTCTTCCTCTCAAGGTTCAGATATTGTTACACTACCTACAGTCGATCTTTCCCTCAACGACGGAGTTTTCCTGTTGAATGTACTGCATCCTTATGAGTCATTGGACACATGAAGTTGCAACCATCCAACCTCTCCCTTCCATCCACAAATTACGTTACATATGCAACGGGACTCACTTCTGTCAGCCAGTCATAAGCCACGTTACATTATAGCAAGAACAATTATCGTCCAATCACAAGCCATGCTTTGAGAAAACCAACTTCTCGTCCAATCACAAACCAACATTACATATACCAGAGGACAGACGTCGCCAATGCATCACACTCCTCCCAGACAACGTCCTAATAAAGCCCTCGACCAAAGCCCGTACACGGACATGAGTCAAGATCAGCCGTAATGCGTCATACTTGGGTACAAAGGGTTGACTAAATCACCCGCCAGCTCAACTTGTTTCCATATCCTCCCAGAATTTGATCCCAGTTATCTAACATGACACAGATAATGGCCTTATAATATTGGTTTATATTAAAACTAATTCACGAATGTTTCAGTTTAAGCGCCAATCATGTAATATAACAAAATGCCCACACCAGGTGGGTTACCATGGGAGATATGTGGCTAGTTACCGAGGAACAGAAAACGGAAATTATATCCCAAACAAGAACATCAAATAAAAACGGTAAATCATAATATTGTTACAAGTGCTGTTTTGTGTATTTGTAATTTTACTGTATAATTTGCTATCAAAATGTAATTTATTAGACGTTTATTTTAATTTCCTGCAAAAGAATTGTAATTTTTGTCTGAAATTTTGTTTAAAGTACTGCATGTTTGCAAGTCCCTTTAAATGTATTATTTACGTATCTGAATATTTTATATCTAAATGTGCAATAAAACAAAAACAAAATCACGCAAAAGGATACCATACGTAGTACAAATAGCTTCTCTTCAGTTTAAAGTTTATATGTATAAACGTAATACGCCACAGACAAAGCATTTATACTGTGGTGTTGGGAAAGATCACAAAATGGAAGGGCAGGTGGAAGCAAGCGAAAAAAAAAAAAAAAAACTAATGGCACCAGAATAACATCGTATGGGACGGCAACAATGATGTACACATACAGATCATCGGACTGCATTCAAATATAAGATTTATTTGATACGATTGACACTGAAGCTGAACACACAAAATGCGTCACATACAATGTTTACAATGTCCTTACACTCTTTGATACAGAAAAGGTTCAGGACCTAAGATATACAAAGTAAATATTCTACCAAATATTAAGAGGTACAGACTGATACATGAGGGTGAACATCTCTCCTGCAGCAGCAGGATTAATGAAAGTACATCAAACTACTTAAAACTTTGAGCCGAATACAGAGTACGAATGTATTTTGTATTATAATTGTCTTTTAAACATCTAAAGGTGTTGCCTATCATTCGATTGGTGACTATAACTTGATGCTAATAGCCTTAATGACTCTTTCACGTGATATACCAAATGTCTAAATAACCCACTAACAAATTATAATTGTAATCGTTGAATCTTATAATTTGAATCGTCACATGTGTATGTTCCGACATCTGGTTGGTGTTTTCCGTTAACAACTTGAACGTGTCCGTCCATAGCCTCTTTAACATTTTTCTACGGTATGTTAAGCTAGTTTAACCTAACCTAAGCTAACTTACAAAAATGTGGGGTGGGGGTGTAGGGTTCTTCAAGTGATCAAGTAAGTCAAACATACTAACAACCATCATGTCAGTATGCGCGAGTAGAATTATAACAAAACCGATATCATACTGGGAACAAAATATTCCTGTCTACCTCCAAAGGACAAAGCAAGTTTGCAGGAAGGAAACAAAGCGAATCTCCGTGAATATGGAGATAGGACGAGAGAGAGAGAGAGAGAGTCAGTCTGTGTGAGGCGCTCGCCCCAGCACCAGAACCTAATGGGAACTGTACTGGCGACTCTGGCGAGCACACACAGTAAACTTGACGTAAATATTAATTTCCGGACTTCTGTCCCACTACCAGCGGCAGCGGCAGTAGCAGCAGCAGGGGCGGAGGCCCGGAAACACCAAACCCCCCACTAGTTTCCCGCCCAACCTATCCCACAGTTCCCCGACTACGATACGTTACGTCCTCACCACTTACTAAACCGCATTACGTAGTGCTCCCCATGTCCTGGGGTACGATAGCTACTGGCAAAGCAACCCCGACCAATACCTTATGAATTATAATATGAGACATTTACAGCCACAGGGCTGAACTGTGAGAGATCAGGAGAACCAATAGTGTGTGGTATGCGTGTGTACCACAGAGAGAGAGACACACACACGCACGTCACACCACCCTGGCCATGGCGTATTGTGTATGTGCAATAAATACATTTCCATCTGTAACCACACCACCCTCCCCCACCCAACCCCATCGTTAACATACTTTTCCATCACCAGCTGTAAAAACATCAACCACCACCAACACCTGTAACCCGCCACCACACTCAACCGCAAACACATGTAACTTGTTCTCCGCCACCCTCCACCGCTACATGTATTCCACCAGCACCACCCCTTGTATCTTACCACCCTCCACCACAACCACCTCTTGTACCTCGCTATCCAATCACCACCACCATCATTACCTTTACCCTGCCATCCTCCATCACCAACACTTATAACTCGCCACTCTTCACCACCATCACTTGTACCCCTCCACCCGCTACCACCATTTGTATCACGGCATCACTTGTACCCCTCCACCCGCTACCACCATTTGTATCACGGCAGCCCCCACCACCACTTTGTATCTCAGCACTCTCCCACCGTAAGACACACACACGCATGCCATTAAATTTTTCATTAGCTCTTTGTTATTATAAGTTACTTATACTTAGTTGCATTACATAGACAGTAGTTCCCACGGGCTCACTGTTCTCACGGGCCCAATGTCTAGACTTCTAATAAGAAGTCTGAATACGTAGGCCTGATCTGTTGTTGACTAGATATGTAGCTGACAGCGTAACCAGGCCCGCGCGCTGGTGGGCGCCGGCTTACGGGCAGTCAGCTTGAGAAGGCCATATACACCACGTGTGTCCCAGGACCTGAACTCATTGTACCCTAAATAATGTACATATCTATTTTCTAATAAAACTGTAAAGGCCACCGGACCTTCATCGAGAAACCAAGTTAACAACGAAGGTCTGATACTTTACTTAGGAGTGTCTTACACCACCACCACTCTATGAGAACTGTAACTGGAAGGGGAACAAAGAGTCTCCAGGCAAATATCAGAATGGCATTCAAGAGCATACACAAGGAAATATTTAGAAAACCGCTAACATCCAACCCAGAGGTAGATCAAACCTCTAAAGTTTGGTAATCGTATTCATAGCACAAAAAGGAGGAAAATAAGAGATGGTATCAGAAATGAGTTCCAGTGAGAGGTTTGAGACCAAAAATCAGTCCACCAGGGAAAGGAAAAATATTAAAGGAATGACTTTATCACTATTAATCCTTCTATATCTCCAACGCCCGTTCCCTCCGAAAACTTCCTCAAAGGGGTGGCCAAGGCAAAAGTCTCCATAACTGGTGCACTCAGGTGCTGCTTTTTTTGCCTTTTAGTGCCTCACCCTTAACAGGCCCCTGGCAGAGGGCAATTCTAGCGCACTGTTTGCAGAGGCCCCTACCTAATGTTCCTTCTGATTAATGTGTTTACCTCATGTTCCTGCCTACTACTTCTACCTATTGTTCCTAACATTTTTCCAAATGGCAGAAGGGCAATTGCACAACGCTAACCGCAGGAAAATCTAAATCACGAAGAACGAGCTGTGTGAGTAAAGTGTTGTCAAGTGTTATGTGTGACAAGGAGAG
The DNA here is from genome assembly GCA_038088735.1 of Panulirus argus. Classification (NCBI taxonomy): domain Eukaryota; kingdom Metazoa; phylum Arthropoda; class Malacostraca; order Decapoda; family Palinuridae; genus Panulirus; species Panulirus argus. Next base: position 11,786 of record JAYMFT010276431.1, read on the forward strand.
ACAGTATGTTTGTGGACAGATTGCCAGCAGTCCACGTGTGGGTGAGACAGAAAGAAGGCAGAAAGGAAAGGCAGCTACCTGGGTAAGAAGAGTGTAACTTAACCACTGCAATTTTGGCTTACCACGCAGCCGTCACTAACCCTATCGATATCCAGGTGGGTAGTGCTGGTAGTATCCCTCCCTGGTCGGTGGCTGCCTACCAGCTAATATTACTACCACTGTCTCTGAAACTAATGCGTTATCACCAGAAAACATTTATTCAAAAGATATAAATACAGAACCAGACGCCAGAATATGAAGTCAAACAAGAAACTTGTTAGAAAAGATGTAAAGAGGAACCTTTATATTATAAAAGTAATGGATGAACTTAATAACCCAAGACATGAAACTTTGAATGCAGACAACGAATACATTAAAAAAAAAAAGGCATCCCAAAGTGTAGAACCCCCATACCATGTACAAATGTACAATAACAAACACATTTCCTGGTTGTCTTTCCACCTTATCATCTACTCTACCCTTTAAACCTACTTCAACTCATCCGATTCACATTTCGTCAATCTAAACACTCATCCTTCGTTGTTTACTTATACTCCATCAACTATCCCCAAGGAAATAAATGAAAAACTACAACCCATAGAACTCCTGCATGTCATGGTAAGTGAGTCAAAGGGGTGTGGGAGTGTGGACTGGAAATCCTCCCAGGTTCTGTCAACTTTTAAGACGGGAAAAGAGAAGGAACTGAGCCAGAGTTTTTCCTGAGAGGCTGTCATCAATTCCTTCCTCTACTTCAATTACATGTGAAGACAACTATCTCCCATATTCACTTTTTCCATTTCTTTTAAACTTTATGGGCAACACAAGAAAAGTATCTACTGAAGAACTGTCCACTCTCCACATTGTCCATCACTTTTAAAAACTTAAAGGTTATGATTAAGTCACCCCAAGCTCATCTCTTTTTCAAAGTGGGTAACTTTAAAGCCTCTAATCTTTCCCTATGACTTAACTTTCTTAATTCTGGTATCATCTTTGTCGCTTTCCTCTGGACCATCCCTTTGAATTCTTTATATCTATGGCACCTTAATGCTTTTAACACAAACATTCTATCATTTAACATTCTATCTATTAAAACTTTCCCCAAAAATTTTATTTCTTTTAATCAAAAGATGCTGCCTACAATTTATCATCATCTCAAACCATACAATCTGCTAAAATTTATTCTCATGCTGAAAAATCTGATTCAAGCCAAGTGTTCCTTACATAATTACATACACTTGCTCATATCTCTAAAAATCTTAATTTACTGTTATTCTTCACCTGACCCTCATTCTTAATTAATTCCTAGTAATACTAATACATTAAGACCTTCGCAATAGCACAATGAGCCCATACTCTGATTTTTGTGTGTTGTTTGAAAGCAACATTTACTATGTTTCCTTCTCATAAGGAAACAGTTTTTGTCGTTTCTTTTTTCTTCTTTCTAACATTCAGCTTGTCTAATTCAAAATCATGCAGATGCATCTAACCTGACACATATGAAGTCAAATATATCTCCACTATGTTTTGGGGCTTCTGACCAGCAAGGGTCAGGTCAAAGGCATGAGGAGACAAGGATGTAGTAAGAAGAGATAGTGAACGTTAAAGTTTAGTGATTATGAACATGTTGAAGATAAGGGTATAATGAAGATGAAGTGTACTGAGCATGAGGTTGTAGTAAAGATGAACATGTAGTGAAGATAAAAGTTTGGTAAGGATAACTTTTACCTAACCGTTATGGGTCAGGTCAAAGGTCAGTGTAGTGAATATACTGGTTTGGTAGAGACAGTCAGTGGCATTGGTAAGTAATGATGGCCTTTGACCTGAACCTTTGTTGGTTACACTGTAAGTGAAAGTCACCTTTGGTAAGGCTGTATCACTGAGAGTACAGTCTCGTTAAAGAACTTCTTACTCAAAAGGAGTCCACATTTCCCTGCTACATGAAGTAGTGCAGCCTTTAAAAAAAGGCTTTGGGTAACACCAATACTCTTCTACAGAAATTGGTCATGGGGTAATTAAAAATAATTAATTTAATATATATCATAATCTACTAAATTTTAGACACAATCAGTTTGGACTGTCTAACATAGAGATTACTGATATTTTCTGGAAATACAGTCTCAGCAAAAATAAAGTCCAACATTTACTATTTACATTAAGGTTTTCACGCATCAGATATGAAAAAATCCTATTATTCACTTATGGTTGGGATACTGTATGTCCGGAAGTGTGGTACAGCTTTCAAAGTCAGCTGAACATGATTTGCCACGTCAGTACCCTGTGTTATTGAGAGTGAAGGGATGCAATCTTTGCTCATTGCCATTCTATTTATTGATATTTCTTTTTTTTTCTGTTCTGGATGATATTTTTCCTCTATCATTAACTAACCATGAATCCTATGATGTCTCATGAGAACAGAGTGAGTACACTTGCTTGAAGTCATGGCAGGGCCCAGTCCACCATCCAGACACCTGTTGCCTTGGCTCATGGGCTTCCGTATAACATCATCCTCCACGAAAAGCTGGGTCTGGTCATCCTAAGACTAGTAAGATGTCTAATAACCTGATGTTGAGGTGATGAAAAACCCATCCCTATCTGTGGCTCAAATGATAAAATTCACCCCCTAATTCTTGTAGGGGTATCAAAGAGATTTTTACAACACTGCTTTATTTTTCCTGTCTTAGTTAGGTAACACGAGAAACGAATGAGCAACGGCCACACATCTACATGTTCAGTCTCTACCTGTGAATTGTAATTCACTGAAACCATAGCCAACTGTCCACAGATAAGCCCCTACAGACCATTCTACTGTTTATGTTCAATATTTCATCTATCCTAATTTAACATAGCTACAGCATATCATCCCCCGTACTCCACATCAATCCAATTTGTTCAATCCCATGTATGCCTCTCACCCTCCTGAATGTTCAGGCCCTTAATAGCCCAAAGCCTCCTTCATGCCATCTTTCCACCTTCTCAATATCAAGCAAGGAAGCTGGCATGCTTATTCAAAAACAATACCATAAAAACTAAGAAACATGCATAAAGCAATTACAGAAACATCCAAAAGAAAATTGGACTCATTGTTAATGACAATTCTGGAAGAAACTCGAAGAGACAACTTCACCAAAGGAGTTGGTGCAGAAGAGTTGGGAGTGAGAGAAACAGCATCATCCAACAAGCAAGACAAAAGGCAAGCGCTATGTGCCATTCCCGCCATCTTCTCTTAGGTATTCATAGGTAGGTGGATACTTCCACTTGCTCCTTCCTTTCTGGCACGTGTCTTTTTTGTTAGTCTCTCTTTGCTCATCCATACAATATACCTGAATGATTTCAGCACATGCTAGTGAGCTCACTGTTAAACTGTGCTTGCTATAGAACACCACTCTCTCATGCTGTTAATCCACCTCACACCACATATCATCCTTCAACTTTTCATCCTTAATTTTTCTTTAAAAGCTATATCACTTCAGGAAAGAATATGAAATGTTTTGAAAAGAGGTGATGCTGTAAAAAAAAGATGAGAGCAAAATAGGAGTAGCAGTTAAAGGACCATATGGGGAAGTGATAATACACAAAGAGAAGTTGAAAAAAGAGATGGTGTTAGTGGATGTGGTGCTTTTGGGATTAGATGTGGCATGTAGAGTGAAAGCCCAGGTGAATGGTATGATCAAAAGAGAGGAAGTAGTGTAAGTCTTGTATAAAATGAAGTGTAGTAAAGCAGCAGGAGTAGATGAGATTGCAGTTTGAGTTTCTCAAGACTTGGAGTGACAGTACTGTTAGTTGGTTCAACATCTGTATACCTACAATGAGGTGCCTGAAGACTGCCAAAATGAATGTAAAGTGCTGTTATATATAGGCATAGAGAATAAAAGTCAATGCTTGAATTGCCAAAATGAATGTAAAGTGCTGTTATATATAGGCAAAGAGAATAAGTCAATGCCTGAATTATCAGTATCTAGGTATAAATGTGTTGATTATAGCTGTTAAAGTTTATCGAAGGGTGAAGACTGAGAGGGTGGTGGTATGCACACAAAATATGTGATTGTAGAGGAAGTGTGGCTTCAGGACAGATAGAGGATATGTGGACCAAATGTTTGTTTTAGAAAATATTTAGAGAAATACAGTACCTGGAGAAAGAGCAAACTGTATGTGGTATGTATGGATCTTGAGAAAGTGTATGATTGGGGGGGGGGGGAAAGCCTAATGGAAGATGTTACAAATATGGGGTAAATGGAAAGTTACTAATTGCACTAAAAAAATTTTCACTTGAAAAATTAAAAGGGGGGGATAGGTCATTCCCAGTGAAGATGGGTCTATGTCAAATGACGTGATACCATGGTTGTTTAACCTGGGCATGTCCAACATATTTGCCACCAACCATATGTGGTGAACTGATGACAGGCACATGCAGAATGAAAGATCTATCACAGAAATGATAAAATTATAATCTTCATTAACATTTTCATTTGTCATCTCTTATTGCAGATGATGTTTATCAGATAAAGTTACAATCCCATTTTACTGTTTAATTAAATTCAACCTTTTCGAAACACTGCTTCACCATAAATATGATGGTCCTAACTTATTCTTGAACATATTTTGTTTCATAATGTCATGAATTTGGGCAGGCAATTGCCACAAAGTGCAGCAATCAAAACAACACCCTCATGGACAAGCCTGGTTTAACCTGTTCATGAATGGAGTGATGAGGGAGGTAAATGCAAGGGTCTTTGGGCAAGGGGCAGGTCTGCAATGTGCTTAGGAGGAGGAGGAGGCATTTGAGGTTAATCTACTTCTTGCAGATGACATAGCTCTGATATCAGACTCTAAAGAAAAACTGAAGAAGCTCTTGACAAAGTTTGGAAATGTTTGAATGCAGGAAGCTGAGAGTAAATGTAAACAGAACCATGGAAATGAGGTACAGCAAGGGGATGAGACAGGATAGTTAGAGCATAAGTTTCAATGGAAAGATTATTAAGGAAATGATGTGATTTTAAGTACCTTGGAGTGGAAATGGCAGAGATGGAACCACAAGATATGAACTGAGTCACTGGGTGGAAGTGGGAGCTATGGTCCTAGATACATTATAAAGTATGTAAAAGGAAAGGTCATGTCTGTTAGGATAAAGATAGGTATGTTTGAAGGTACAGTAGTCCCAACAGTGTTACACAGGTGGGAATCTTGGGCCTTAAACACAAAAGAAAAGAAGTTGGACAAATAGGAAATGAAATGTCTGAGGCAGGTTGCTCGAATAAGGAATGACAATGTAAGAGGGAGGTGAGGTAGTAAACCAAGTTAAGTTCATTGAGTCAAGAGGTGGTTTTACAGAACTGTCAAAAGAGAGATGAGAGTTGAGAGGAGCTTTCGATAGAGAGATGGGAAGAAACTGGGTTTTGGAGGCATTAAACTTAACCAGATTTCATCTACCTTCCACAGAGGTATCCTCCAAGTCTGAGTGCATTGAGAAAGTTATTTTAAGACAAGATGCACAACCATGGAAATAGGTTGGCCAGAGAGGAAGCTAGTGAGAGATGGAAACAAAACAGGAGGAGCTTAGACATTAGCCCCCAATGCCACACCCTGTCAGAAGCTCTGGATTTGTTAAGGGCAACTACACAGGACTCTCCAAAATCTTTCAGGATAATGACCAGATATTAGTAAGATATGAAAGAATATTACTAGTGGATCTCGCCTTACGGAATCCATATTGGTGATCAGAGAGAAAGCTGATGAGGGTGTGCTGAAATGGTTGATATATGGTGTGTCTGATGACCAGGCACATGGAAGGATGGAGTGAAGGAGGCTTTAGGGTACCAAAGAAAATTCAGAAAGGAGGGAGGTATGTATATGACAGACCAAGCTGGATCTCTGTGATATTTCCCCCAGTTTCAGCTTCCCTCCCTCACTTTGCTCCCTCATATCTAGCTTCCACTCAGGCTGATCTATCTCCATCATCGTTCATGGATTAGCCTCTCCTCTTTTCTCCATCAAAAGCAGTGTGTCCTTCAAGATTCTGTCCTATCTCCTACATTTTTGCTCCTTTTTGTCAACGATTTCTTTTCTTCCACAAATAATCAAAAGCACTCATATGCTGACAAGTCAGCACTGCATTCCTCCACATCTTTCAATTCTGCTTCTTTTATCACCGTATCTGCTTCTAGTCTCGACATACCTTCCTCAATAAACTCAGACTCGGAAAGGATATCTCAGTGGTGCAGACAAAATCTGATTAAATTTAAAGCCTCTAAGACCCAGTTTCTACTCACCTCTCTATCGAAAATTCCTCATTACTCTCTCCTTTGACAGTTTTGTAATTCCAGCTCTTGACTAAATGAACATACTTGGTATAACTGTAACATTCACTTATCTTGGAAACACCTCATTAAAGAAATAGCTAAGTCTGCCTCTAATAAACTGGGAGTCCTGTTTAGATGTCAAAAATTCTTTTCTTCCTAACAGTTATTCTTTTTATACATAGGATTGATCCATATTTCTATGGAATACTGTTCTCACATCTGAAGTGGTTCTAGCTCTACATCCTTACTTGACAGAGTTGAGTTGAAAGCTGTTTGACTAATAAACTCTACAAAGCTAACTTCAAAACTTGAACTGCTTGCCCTGAGCTGCAATGTTGGTTCACTTACCTTCTTCTACAGGGATTACTTTGGTTTTTGCTCCTGAGAACTGACTGTTGTCTGCCCACACCACTAGCTAGCCCATGCAATTCTCAGCAAGCTGCTGCATCACATGATTACTGTGAGGCCAGTGGCAAATGAAGTGTGAGCCAATTTTGTAAATGTTTGAACACTACCTTGTCATGTCTTTCCTAATAACTGTTAACTGGCACATGTTAATAAACAGGTTTGTCACTTGCTCTAAAATTCGTAAATTCTTTCCCTTGTCTCTTCTTTTCCCGCGAACTTTTGCCCATAACTAGAGCCTCCAATGTAGAAGAAAAAAGTGAGGCAAAGGGTACAGTCAAAGGGCTATATCAGGGTATATGTAGTAGTCACGGTCAACCATGGAATTATCTGTTAGGCATGGATGTGGTTGGTAGCCCCTGGTTTCAATATATTATACATGATATCTACAAAAGAGTGGATTTATTAAAATGAAGTTGTTCATTTGTTCTTGAAATTACCTTAAAAAAGCATGAGAAGCAATGAGGCAGAAAGAACTACAACTATAAACCAAATACTATTTTTCATATAACTCCCATTTTGAGTTTAAAAAGCCTTGTTCAGTCTCCATACTGAACTTCTCATGGAGGAAATTTACTTAAAAAAGAAGTCTCTTGATGCTACATAAATATCAACAGCTGCACAGTTCAAGAATTGGCAACTCTTACAACAGAGACATCAGTTGATAAAAAACTGCGATTGACACATGATAGTAAGACAGCTCCACTCCTCATAAAGGCCACTTTGAGTTTGTATGTAATACTAAAAACAAAAAAGTGACAAACAATTCTTATACAAGGAAAAGCCTAAGACAAATGCCTATCAGATTTGTAATGTGTGTGGTAGCAAAGAGAAAAAGTGTTATCAACAAATCAAGCTATGCAATGAGTACATCATGCTAGCACTGTATATCAGCAAAATCTCATGAAAGGTACATCTAGTTAGACTGGTATTCTCTTTCTGGAAAGAAACTACAAATGTGCCCTGCATGACATTTAAGCATCATGTTGACAGAAGACACTAAAAATCAGGGTATTAACATTCCAGGAGTAATCTATTCATACATCTATGTAATATTCAACACTGGTGAAATCTGCTTAAAGAAAAGTCTATTAACTTCAAACTACTTGTTTGATAAATAGGAAATCACATAAAGCAAAAGGACTAAGACTGATTTCTAAGATATTCTAGAATACTTCACAAAATAACTCATGCACCAGCATTTACTAATTCTCCTAAAACTGATATGACATTCGTCAACTCTACAAATACATGTAATAACTCATGACAACCACACAAATAGTAAATTGTACAGTAGGGTGAAATATTTCAAAAGTAGATAATCATTTTTCTTTCCATGAAACAGCTATTAACAGGAATGTTCTCCTTTATCTAGAGCTGACAGAGCTTTGATTAGAAAGGTAACTATTTAGACCTATACGTGATTTAAATGAGGATGCCAAACAAATAAATTCAAGATTTTGTACAGTACAAGGTGGTGTGAATGTCAGCAAGAGAATCAACTTGGTGTACAAAAAGAAAAGTTAGGAAGTTCTTCTCTTACTGCATAAGCCATAATCGCATCAGCATACTACACATGGGATGAGTGTGTTCCCCAGCTCTGTCTCCAAACAGTACCACTGCAAGGGAGAATTCATCTTCAACGTGGCTGCATCAACATTAGTTTCAGTGGATCTAAAGGAGTACAGTCTCAGGACCTTTTCATCCTTGAAGAACCTCCCTTACCCCTTACCCTTGTGCACTGTGCTACTGATTTATGGGGTACATGGAAAGTCATTGAATGCAGAAAAGTTTTTACCTGAAGAGTAAGGCATGTGTGCAAATAGGAAGAGTAGGGTCTAAGTTGTTTCAGATGAAGGTGGACTTGCTCCAAGAATGTGTAATGTCTATATAGTTGTTTATTCTGTGCACAGACAGAGTGGCCAATGACGTGAAGGCAAGGATCTTTGCATGAGGGGCATGTCTGTGGTACGGTGGGGGTGGGGAGGCATTAGAAGTTGTTGTTTGCTGGTATCACAACACTGATGGCAGATTGCAAAGAGACACCCCAGAAGATGGTGACAATTTGGGTGCATGTGTGAAACTAGAAAGTTGAGAATAAATGTGAATAAAGTAAGGTAATAAGAAACAGCAGGTGGATGAGACAGGATGGTTTGTGTGTAACTTTGAATGGGAAAGACCTGGAGAAAGTAAAGAACTTTAGGTACCTGGGAGCAAATGTGGCAACAGATGAAACCAAGGGTTCACGGTGAAGATGATTCACTGGAGGAGATGGCTATCTCTGAGTATATTAAGGAGTATGTGGAAAGAGAGATTGCTGGCTGAGTATGTTTGAAGGTAAAGTCATCTCATCAGAGTTGTAAGGATGTTAAGTATTGGACCTTGAACATAAGATAGGAAAGGGTGAAGGGGCTGCAAAATATATAAATGACTCCTTGGGGGAAAAAAAAAAAAAAAAAAAAAAAAAAAAAGTTATTGCATTACAAATCTACAAGACCTCTATAACAGAATGAACTCCTTAGAAAAGAGACTGATGGGTTAACTGTGTTCTTGGAGGCCAAAAAGCTTTTCACACTGCAACAAAACAGGGGGTGGTTACAAAGCTAGAGCTACAGCCAGGATTAAGAATAAGACTCCTTCACTGGACAGACTACTTTAGTGGAAAGGAACAAAGGGCAGGTAAAATGAGCATTCTCAAATTGGCTGGGGTCACAGCTTGCATACCACAGGGTTCAGTCTTGAGCCAATAGCTAATCCTGGATATGTACAAGACTTGCCTAATGGACTGGACTCCCTACCTGAACATGTTTGCAGATGATGATGTCATGAGATAAGAAGTGAAAACATCATTTTGCAAGAGTATTTAACAACTGCAAAAGTTGATCTGAAAAAACTGATGATAAGATTCAAGTCAGTGCAAGGTAATTAGGATGGTAAACAGTAAAAGAAGGCCTGGTATGATTATTTCCTAAAACTAAAAAAATTATAGGGATCTCTGCATAAAAGATAAGTAAAGGTTGACACTGTGCCTGTCACCAGAATTGCACATCAGGACAACTGTGAGAGGCAAACTCTCTTCCATTAATTAACAGAACTGCATCCTTGTTAACAGTATGGAAATGATGGTACATTGTTCACAACATATATCGAGTCTGGTCACCACACCTAAAGAAAAGCAAAGATCTAATTAAATGGTTCAGAGTAGAGAATTTAGGAGGGTACCTGAATTAAGAAAACCAAGCAACAATGAAACTATCCAACATGGATAACAGCATCCACATTTCTAAATCAGTAACAGAGTAACAATACTCCTCAGCCAGAAGCTGGCCAAGAAGGTGGTTAGAAAGGATGTAAAGAAGCATTGGTTTAGTTTAAGGGTGGTGAATGGCTGCATTACAGCAATTTAAAAGATAGTTAATAAAAGCAGCTTACAAAGAATTAAAAGGTGACCTGACATACAAAATGTTAAAAAGATGAGGCCCCATCAGTGTAGAACTTTCTCCTACAATAATAGGAAAACTGGTATACATGTTACAAATAAAATGCATGAGGACAACATGTGGTGTAAAGCAGGTTGAACATACAAGGAATAACAGCATAAAAGAGATGTGCGGCAGTATGGGCAGTATGACTGGGAAAGCTGACAAGGGGATAATGAAATTGTTCAGACATTTGGAGATGATGATCAGAGAAAGACATATAGAGGTACTGTGTCAGAAATGATGGAAGAAAGGGAAAGGGGGAGACCATGAAGAAGAGAAGGAATGGAATAAAGGAAGATTTGAGTTATCCAGGCTCAACATTCGGATGTATGAGAGGCATATGTGGGTCAGAATGAACTGGACAGATAAATGGGAGGAATCATGTTATCAGTGGGCTGAACCCAGGCAAAAGAAGTGGTCAAGGTAACCCATGTAATGGTCTAATGATAGGTGTTGATTTCAGTAAATTATACATAACATTTAGGAAGTGAATGTGTGCAAATGAGGCTTCTGTTAATTTTATCTTAACTCTACCTTGCTAAGGCAGGAGAAGCAATTATGTACTGAAAGGTCAAAGGTTTATGTTAAAATCTGAGCCAATAATTTACTCTTACTCAACTTACTTGAATCTTTTAGGTGGAAAGGCACAATGTAAATGATTATGAGGCAACCAGAATAACAGCACCTATCTTAAAGTGGGTACAAATGAAAACTAAATCTGCCAATTAATTTTAATTCTGCTTTATGGAGAGAAAAAAAAATCAGAAAAATGAAGAGCTTTAATCTTTCACATAAAATCTTCAGAACTGTAATTAAATAGAAAACTGGTAATTCATACAGAATGGTTATTTTCCTTATATATCATCACTGGTGGGTCAAACCGTGTCATGCCTGTAGGGTTTACTTGCTTTATGCCATATCATTACTAGATTTACTAGCTTTTCCTTCAGAAGAAAAGTTTTTATATAACAAATGAAATTCCTACATATATCAAATCTGGTACATGAAAAATAAATTTAAATATTACAGAGCTCATCAGGTAACCCAAAAGCTCTTACCTGTCACCATCTTTACCAGCACGGAGAGTATAAGGTTAAAACAAGCAAACTAATCAACTGGAGGCTTCACCTCTGGACTTGCTAACCCTACATTACCAACAAAATCAATCATCATGAGACTTCTAAATCCTTATTACTGTACAAGCACAATTGGACAATTACATGGTTGCATCTGCGGAGGGCTACGATGCCCTTGCTTAACACTACCACACCCTCCTATCCTGACTACTACACCCTCCTTCCCTGACTACCAAATCCTCTCTCATCACCACCAGACTCTCCACCCTGCCTACCACACCTCACTCCTTGCCACACTCTCCACCCTGCCTACCAAAACCTTCCTCATCACAACCACTGCCTCCCTTCCTGGCCACCACACCCTCCCTCACCAACCCCACTCCCTTCCTTTCTGTCTATTGCACCCTCCAACACCACCACTACTCCCTTCTTCCCCAGCTACCACACCCTGAATGGCTGATGGCATCGGTCAGTGGTTCCAAGCACACATCCCGCCATTTTCCCCTCTCCATACCTCCCATATTGCTGGCACAGCCTTCACACTCAATAATGCAATATTTTCTCCAAAATATTTAATCACAGCACACAGCAATTTCTATCCTTCCAAGGAAATGGATGAATTATTGAATGTGTCTGGGAACTTCCTCAAAATCTGTATATAACTGTGCATGGGGAGTAGTTGTCACATGTCTAGCAACTTTTTTGCTATGTCTATAGTGCACACCTGGACAGACAGACATGAGCAGTGTTCTAAAGGAGAAAATTTGCTATATTTGGTAACAAACAGGAGCAAGGGACCTCTGTGGCATAACAGCTAAAGTTGCTCACTATGATGCATCCAATCTCGAACTTATAGGTCTGAATCCTGGTTGTGGCATTCAGTCCACAGTCAACCCAGCTGTTTATCTCTCCCTAAGGTTTTTGTCACTAAAATGGGCAACTCACTCAGGCTAAGATATATATATATATATATATTTTTTTTTTTTTTCATACATATTCGCCTTTTCCCGCATTAGCGAGGTAGCGTTAAGA
>JAYMFT010276432.1:0-10553 GCA_038088735.1 Panulirus argus
GAAAAGTGAGGGGAAGGTGGAGCGACAGAAGTTGTTAGAGATGCCCTTAGCTAAAGACCGGAAAGACCTATCCGTGGTTGACGAGGGGGTTATCGCACTTCCTTGGGATATAGAAACGCTTCGCCTAAGGAATAACTCGCTTGCAGCGATTACGGGCAGTGATAAAAGCTGAATGGGAGCCAGAGCTAGAAAAGGCTTACCATGCCCGAAATGGCCTCAGAAAAGGAACGGTTGAACCATGGATTGGATGAAGAAGTAGTCTTTGAGGAAAAAGGAATAAATGCTTTCATACCCGCAAGAACAACCTCTGTTATGCGTTCGGCAGAGAGAGAAGCATCACCACATAAGAGACAGTAATTTGCCCAGGGAAAGTCAAAAATGAAGTTACGTAAGTTATTCCAGTCAGCTTTGTTCAGGTGCAATTATTTACACTTAGAAAAGGCTGCTGGAGGGGGAGGTGCCATTAGAATAGATACATTTATGACAGTATGATCAGATGAACCAACTGGGGGTCGAGATTGTGTATATACAGGGAGATGGACTAGTAGTTAAAAACAAGTCCTGAATATTAGGAGAGTGGTCATAGCGGTCAGGTATATGGGTAGGGTGGGAGATAATTTGCTCAAATCATTGAGAATGGAGAACGTGAGGACTTCGAGTCCTCCCCTGTCCGTATGGGAGGAATTCAACTATTCCCTATGGTGAAGGTTGAAATCCCCGTAGTAGAGGATCTCACGTTGCGGGTGAGAGGATGTCACAGTCTCATGGCAGGAGTTTAGATCGTCGAAGAAGGATACAAAGTTTGTAGAATTTGGGGAGCAGTAGGCGAAACAGAGGACAAGTTTGGTAGTTGGGAGACAGACGTTTAACCACATAACATCAAAGTTTAGGGATTCAAGGATCTTGAGGCGTGCAACAGGTGTGTTTATGTTGGAATAAGCACAAACACCACCTTTGAAGCGGAAACGCGAGTGATTATAGTTAGATATGAAAAAGGGACTAGTGAGAGCATCATCAGACAACTGTGTCTCAGACAGAAGTAAGATATTAGGAGAGGTACTAAATAGATGGAGTTCAACTGTGGAAAGGTGACTAGAGACACCACGAACGTTGGTATAGTTAATAAAAAAAGAGAAGGTTTAACAAAAAGGGAAAGATCGTAGGAAGGGCCGGCGCTAATACTGCAAGAACCCTCCCTCTCATTGGCAGTAGAGTCAGGCTAACCCCCGTAGATTCTTAGCATCCCATGATGCCGGGGACTAGGGGCCATAGATTGGACGGACTCTGTCATGGTGATACTTTATAAGTGTTTGAGTGGACAGGAATCGGCAAAAAATACTGATGTGAAAAAAGTAATAATAATAAGCAAGGTTTGGGTAGGTGTATGGTGCTTGTAAGAACAAGATGGTAGGACTAGCCCAGTAGTCCCGTTTTGATGAGACAAGAAGTAAGACCAGCAATCCTGACAATGGAGAGTGTAAGATGGTTCCGGGCACCACTTTAACGCTCCTCAGTCAGGATAGTAGTACCACCCTGGGTGGCTGTTGTCAACAACCTACTACCTGGGAGACAACCTTGTCCTGGGGGACATTCCTAGCTTGGGAGACACCTCCGTCCTGGGAGACACTCCTGTCCTGGTAGACACCTCTGTCCTGGAGGAAACCTCTGTCCTGGATACAACCCTGACCTGGGAGACACCTCTGTCTTAGGAAAAAACCATGCCCTGGTTGATGATCCTATCCTGAGAAACAACTCTGCCCTGGGAGACACCTCTGTCGTAGGAGACAACCCTGTCTCAGGAGTTAACCCTGTCCTGGGGATTAATCTCGTCTTGGTAGACAACCCTCTCCTGGGAGATAGCCCTGTCCTTGGATATAGCCTCTGTCCTCTGTGTGTGTGTGTGTGTGTGTGTGTGTGTGTGTGTGTGTGTGTGTGTAAGTAACTTTATTGTCACACTGAATATACATACAACGTGAAAATCTTGAGACAGAACTCATCCGTATAATTGCAAAGGGAGAATAAAATAAAAAATACATATATTGCAAAAAAGAGAGAGGTCATCAGAAGGCTAAAGAATTCTAAAGTTTTATACTCCTCGGGATAAAAGAATACTTAAATCTACTTGTGTGCATCATCGGGAGTGCTAGCCTTTTGCGCGATCTTAGAAATTTATAGTGGCAGTGCAGTGGGTGCTGATCATTCAATTTTTCTTACATGTTTTATTACAATTGTATTGTATAACTTATCTAAAGGTTCAGTTCTAGCTTGGAGTTTAACCAGCGGTCTTTACAATTTTCTTCAATTTATTTTTGTCTTTACATGTTAAAGTTCCATTTCAGATTGGAACAGAAGCACAAAATTGATTCAATTACTGCCTAATAACACAGTGTTAATATCAACTTGTCTACGTGAACGTTATTCAGCTCTCTTAGAAAATGAATACGCTGTTGACACCTTTTGTACAATTTTAGTGTATTGGGAGAACCTGTTAGTTTATCATCAATAACTACGCCAAGATATTTGTATTCTTTTACTCTTTCAACTTGTTCGTTATCTATGACAAGTGGGTCTGGAAAAAAAGTTATTTGCCCTAAAATCAATTACCATTCCTTTCGTTTTCTTTACATTTAGGTTCAAATAGTTATCGTTACACCATGATACAAAGTCATCGACTTGAGCCACAAATTCGTGTGAACTATCTTGACTAATTTTACCTATTATAGCAGTGTCATCTGCATATTCTATTATAGAACAGCTAGGATATTTGCTTCTGCAGTTGTTTGTATATAGCGTAAAAAGTAGTGGTGCTAGAATACATCCCTGAGGTGCCCCAGTGTTCGTGATAGCAATGTCAGATTTAACGTTTTAAACTTTAGTATATTGTGAATGTTCTGTGATATAACTATGGATCCACATAATTAGTTTGCTGTTAACATTTAAATCTAATAACTTGTTTAGTAACAGATGGGGCTGGATAGTGTTGAAAGCACTGCTAAAGTCAATAAAAGGTATTCGAACCTGTGTATTTTGAGTTTCTAAATGTTCATAGATTGGGCGAAGTAGCGTTAATACAGCATCCTGAACACTCCTGTTTTGACAATAAGCAAATTGTAAATCATCTCGTTTTGAGTCTATATATTAACAAAAATACTGCTTCACAAAGTGCTCTAAGCATTTCATTGTAATTGAGGTAAGTGCTACGGGTCGGAGATCATTAAACTCTTTTGGGCTGTTGTTTCTAGGTATAGGAATAATCTAAGATTTTTTCCACACGTCCGGTACCGTAGATTGATCAAGCGAAGCTTGGAAGAGTCTACAAACTGGATTAGCAAGTTGCTCTGCACAATATTTCAATAGTTTCGAACCAATTTTAACTGGACCAGATGCTTTTCCACATTTAATACGTTTCAAAGAATTCCTTGTATCTTCACGTGTTATAGCTATCTGCTCTGATTCACTACCTTTTACAATTGACACTACATTTTCACAATCTACATTAAAATCATGGATATCAAACCTAACATAAAAAGAGTTCAAGTCATTTACATATTGTCGATTATTTGGTGGTTCTAGTCTCGGTTTCCTCTTCTTAGAGCCACACAGCATATTTATCCCATTCCAGGAATCTTTTGATTTGTTTGATTTGAACTGATTTTCTATTCTAATTTTATATGCATATTTACCGTCTTTTATTTTCTTTTTCAACTGTCTCTGTATTTCTGCACTACTTATACTATCACCATTAGCGAATGTTCTTTTCTTTTCACTCACTAGCAATTTAATATCTGAATTTATCCAAGGTTTATTATTAGGATATGTAATTATTTCTCTGGTTGGAATTATCATGTCAGTGCAAAAATTAACGTACGAGTTGAACACATCTAAATTAATATTGATATTTTCTGACTCTGAGTATAGTGCTTCCCAGTCTGTACAATCAAAACATCCCTGAAGAGTAACCATTTGCTCATTATTCATGTTTCGTGCACTAATTTTCTTGCGTGATTCACTTTTAAGTTTTTGCACGTATATAGGAGCTAAAAACGCCATATTTTGGTCAGAATCACCTAGTTTTGGCTTTTGATAAGCACGATAACCATTCCTGATATTGCAGTGCATTTTATCTAAGATATTATTTCTTTTTGTGGGGCAAGTTACAGTCTGTTGGTATGTGGGTACACTTGGCTGAAAATTACAGTGATTAAAGTCTCCTAACACGATCATTATTCCTTCTTGGTTACCATTTTCACATTTGTGTACACAGTTAAGCAAAAGTTCACTCGCTACTGTTGCATTGGCATGAGGCGGGATGTAAACTGTTGTAATAATTACATTGCTGAACTCACGGGGAAGATGGAAAGGCCGACATGTTATCATAAAATATTCCAGATCGAGGCAGCAGAGGCGCTCCTTCACGTTGACTTGTGTGCACCAACTTTCGTTGATATACACAGCGACGCCTCCCTCTCTCTGCTTCACGGTGTCCTTCCTGTCTCCTCTGACCAGTGAAAATCCGTCGATATTTACTGTTTCATCCACGTCTTTTTCTTGAAGCCAGGTTTCGGTTAATGAAATGTGTGTGTGTGTGTGTGTGTGTGTGTGTGTGTGTGTGGAGGGGTACGATAGCGGAGGTGGTGTGGGTATACGGGGGTGGTGTGTACATCATCACCTGGAGGATTCAGCATCACACGTTACCACAAGCATCAAACTGAGTCCTACATGCCCTTCGTGTGCCTCACCGTCACCCACCGCCCCCTTCCCACCACCACCCTCGTTCCCTGACGCCCTCACTTTCACCACACCCACCCGAGCCCCTGTCCCTCCACCACCACCCTGATGACACAGTTCTCTAACATTAGCCTCTCTCACACACACTCGAACAACAAACCAGTTCATTTCTCTCTCAGCTCTACACAGCCGCACACATCCCCTGACCCTCACAAACACTCAGGTTCTCATAAACCGATTTTACGACTCTTTTATAATCATCTAAATCACTTCTTTATCCTTATTGCTGCCCGGAGTGAAGAGCTATCTCTCCCCACCTCAGCCCAGTTCTCCCCTACAAGTGTCAGTCCCAACCTAGGATAACCACACCATGAGTTAATCCAGGGTATGCCACCTCTTCCTCAAAACTTTACATGTGTTTATCTACACAGCTGTTCTGTCAAAGGTGACCCTCTCTTACCTCCTGGCCCTTCTACAGCACTTCCTACCGAGGGAAAACTACATGAAAGTCCCTGACGTCAACCCCCACCTCACAGTGGTCTTGATGATGATATCCAGTGGGAGTCTCCGTCATGAAGAACCTCACACAGTTTGCCTACCAGCTAGCCAGCATCATCCTTGAATGTTACGAAACAGGACAAATACTCCTGACTTTTCTGACACCATTCACTTAAGACCCCACGCCACCAGTGTTTCTCCAGCTGGAGGGACACCCGACATTCGACTTCCCTCTGTCGGCCATCCTGTTCCTTTTCTTTCACACTCTGTGAACACGACGATACGACCCTCGGCCATGGCTATACGACCCTTAGGTAACGATGGTCATGATCTCTGATTCACCCCTTTTAAGTGTTTGGGTAAAGCTTACAACACCATCTCATACGTTACATAAACTTCACTCCTGTAACCACCTCTCTAGTTAAGGTAAAATCCACTGTGATCCATGTTTGCTAAACCTCCAACCAGAGATGCAAGGAACTGTCTCACTCCTGACTCTGGCCAACACAAATCCAGGCCCCCCACCTTCTGCCAACTCCTACGTTCTAAATCCAAAATGTTTTGTCAGCTCAGCAAAGTTGCCACTCTAGATGCCGTTCGTGCTCTGAAGAAATGTGCTCAAGAACTGTCCTAATCCTGTGTAAGCTCTCCAGACTTTCCGCTGTCCAATGGTGCCCCACCCCTCCTCCTGGACACCCCCCCTACATACAGACCATTCCCTAAGGCAAAAGTAAAGTACACCTTCGTGTCCGTCCAGCCACAGACCAAGACCACCTCGCCCCTCACTTACTTCTGAAGTCAAAGAAACTGCCATAAAGAACTTTTCCGTCGTCCCGCAAGACAAACTAATTTCAGACACGGCGGTAAACATTTCGCGCTGACTCTCCCGCTGCACTTGAACTTCCTCCCCTCACATGGGACCTTCCATCTGCTGTTGTTACTTGTGTATGTCCCTCTCCGGCCTGGGCATACCTGTGAAGCTTTAGGTAAAGTCTGGCATCAGGTTCTCGACAGATTACCTCGCACGATCTTCCTGTTTTACTTCATCTACTGAACCTCCTCTCCTCTCTCTAACCACGGCATCTGTGCGGTGGGAAATGGACCAAAAGTCTCTCTTCCCATCAATACTGTAGCTCTCCCACGGGTCTCCTTCTTCTTCCTACTCCACCCACACACCAGCAGCTGACACCACGTCTGCACACAAGTCAAAAATCTTCCACCACTCACCTCAGGCGGCGCCACTCGACTCCCGCTCTTCTACTCCCAGTTCTGATCCCACAGCCTCTTCCCACTGAAGGAACTCAACCCTATAACGACGCTTTAGAAACTACTGCACTAACTCTTCCTCGCACATGATAAATTCTAATTACCTCATTTTCAGCGAGACACTAATTGCACCCCTTCTGCCCACGCGAACATTCACGAAATAACCATCAACCAGAACCTTTCCTGGAGTCCAATCATCTGCGCTTGCTGAGTCTGCCCTTTTTATTCTGCGACAGTCCATACCTCACAGCCAGCCAGCTGCTCTCGCTGCACTAGTACCATGCAGGTCCTCATGTGGAGACCTCTTCCCACATCTGGCCAAACAACTTCCCAGCAACGCCCCAGTAGACCTTCCTGGGTGAAGTCCATAACTGAATACCAGACAACCAACGACCCAAGCCCACCCCCCCCCCTCACCTCACCTCCTGTCTCTCGCACCCTCAATGTCTATAGGTTGGTGCTCCCTCTACACTTCCTTCTCACTTAGCTACTTTCATCGCCCTTACCCCTGTCTGAACCAAGACTTCCAATTCCCTACTGGTCACACGTACAACATTTCCTAAAACCTACGTACACCACCGTCATTCTTTATTTCATCACCTCTATACTGTCTATCACCTCTATAATATCTATCACCTCTACACTTTCTATAACCTTTATACTATATGCCATCTCCATACTATCACTCCTATACTATCGTCACCTCTACACTAAGTATCAATCACTTCTATACTCTCATTTTTTCCATACTATTTATCAATCGCCTCTATACTATCTATCATCTACGGAAGCACTCCCCGTACGAGTCATTACTTCCCTTCTACATACACCGCGTATAGCCCTGTCTGCTCACTCTCCATCACTCTGCTGGAGCAGTCAGTCAGTCGTTTTGGATGGATACCTAACATTTCTAAACCTTCATTATAAAGACAACCTTATCTTAGTTCCCAGGTGGTACCATAGCAGTTCCCACTTGATACCCACTGGAGCAGTACTAGCGTCGGTGTATGATGGCGTTCCCAGGTGTTCCACTGGGACAGTATCAGTGTGTGGCATCTCCCCCTATTACCCTCATCCTCTCTCATCCCCAACCTTTTAAGCCCCTCCCCATCATCTCTACCACCACCATCATCACCAACTGCCCCTGTTAAGCCCCCTCCATCATCTCCAACACTTCCACTCTCAAGCACCAACAAACAACCCTCCCCCACATCTCTCCTCCCCCCTCTTTCCCCTTCCGGTAGGTAAACATCACAGCATCAGCTGACTCCAAGGGGGATTATTGATGACGTCATCAGGTGTTGCCTTTCCGAGGATTATTTATGACGTCAAAAGGTGTGCCATCCAAGGGATTACTGATGACGTCACCAGGTGTTGCCATCGCGAGGGGACTGGCGTGGGAGACTGACTGTATACCTGACAGGACGTCTGATAAATAAGTGACTGACTGACTGAGGAGTGTCGTAAACTGGATGAATATAATGATGAACGATTATCGTACAAGATGGCCGATTAATCCACTGACTGACCAGCTGGAATAAAAATAGAAAATGGTTCACAGATTATTCAGTGCTGCAATAGTTTATCCAGTAATTTTTTCTTTTCCAGAATTCACTGACTTCTGAGCTAAGCACGGAATCCAGTGCCTTAACTGACGGAATCTCAATGGCTTCTAACCCCACTACTCCCCCCCCCCACAAAACACACACACACACACACACACACACACCAAGACAAAGACACCCCATTCATAAAAACTCGAACGTACACACAAACACACGTATAAAATTACATCTTCACATTGGAATTCAGTGTGATGAGTTTCCTAAAAAAAAAAAAGTGTTGAAACTAGCCATAAAATGTTTACGTAGTGGCAAAGCTATAGAGAGAGGTGAAGTAAATGACAAATGCCAACTCAGGTGAAACCAGATGTATTGAGGAGAGCCCATGGGAAGGATCTTCACGGTACCTCATTAGAGTTGTAGAGTCAGTTACATTTGTACAGAGACCACACACACGTTGGGGGCATGGGGAGGAAGACACTGGGAGAGGTGGGCGTGGGCAGGACCAGAGCAGAGAGAGGAGAATCACAAGGGAGATGTGAGAGCGTGGGAAGAACATGAGCAAAGGAGGGGTGAAGAGTAGGACATGGGAACTGATGGACGTGGGGGAAAAGGAGATAATGAGGAGAGTGTGAGATGAAGGCAATAATAAGAGGAGGACGTGGGTGGGACACACCAGGAGGAGGGAGTGGCAAGGAGAAAATGGGGGGGAAAAAAAAAGCCAGCGAAGACGCGAGGACAAAGAGCGGCACTAGACGAGCAACTGAGGAAATTGAGTCCCTCGTTATAACTGCCTGTGATATCATCGTATCACACCCATTATCACAACTGCTGTCTATTTTTAGCGGGAGGGTGACGCTCCCCTTGCAACACTGAACGACGCTCAACTTGCAACACTGCACGGCGATCCACCTTGCAACGCTGCACGATGCTCACCTTGTAACACCACAAAACCCTCACCCCGCAACTTGCGAAATTGCACGTCGCTCTACCTTGCAACACTTCGAAGAGGATCCCCCATGCACCCCTTTACGAGGCAACACACTAAACAACAACAGGATAATTGACGCAACAAACGCAACGGACGTACCATGGGTCAGGACCATGATACTGGAGGTGGGGGTGGCCTCCAAGGGAGGGAACCATCCCACTACCTCAGACTATGTGGCCAGTAACTGGGACTGTCTGCTGGGAGTCCTGTAACATCTCGTGTGCACCAATGCCTTGTGACTGTACGTGAACCAGTCCGTGACTGGATGGTAATGTGTGAATTCGTCCGTGACTGGTTGGTAATGTCTGAACCCGTCCTTGACTGGCTGGCTGTACGTGTACACGTCCGTAACTGGCTGGTAGAATGTATATCAGTCCGTGAGTGGTGAGGCACAATAGATAATTAAGTAAATAACAGTTTAATGGATGAAGGCAGCCATTTGGCTGAAAATACACAGTCTAGGTATTACAGACATTACGGAACTGGGAGTTCATGACAGTTACCAGTTAACTTGAAATATAAGAGCTTAAGATTAGGGTGAATTAGTTATTTTTTTATGTTAATGGCTCCAGTCACGGACAAGGGTCCACATCAAGGCCGGGCATTGAATAAGCTTATTGGTGAAGTACATTTAGATAGCCAGGGTGGCAGCTATACAGGGATGTTTAGAGTCAATGGTATGTTTTATGCATTATGAGCTTGACTGAATATTAAGTGATGAATAATTATAGTATTACAATAGTTGACAGACCACACAGCCTAACTAACAGAAAACTCAGCTGTTCACTTGCATAGTTATGCACTTGTTTATGGATTGTTTATGAAGTTCACAGTTCTTATATATCTGTCTGTACCAGCTCTGACTGGAACAAGTTGACTGTGGTGAGTAACGACGGTCCGTGGTGGAGGGACATTGGGGGATGGGAGGAGGCCTTTGTGACGGGAGGGGTCAGCAGATTATAGCAAAACTGCCGTATGAGCTGCCGGCGTTGGTCGGAGATGATGGACAGGTTCAGCGAGATGAGGAGGGTCTCTTGGTAGGTGGTGTAAGAAGCGCCCAGGATGATTCTCCATGCCCTTTTATGCATTTGTCCGTGCCTGGCTGGCAGCAAATATACCTGTCTATGACTGGCTGGTAGAATGCATACCAGTTTGTACTGGTTGGCAGTATGTGAACCCGTCCGTGACTGGCTGGTAAAAGACATACCAGTTCTTGACTGGCGGGCAGGATATGTATTCGTCCGTGACTTTCCGGCAGTAAGCGTACCTGTCCTTGATTGGCTAGTTGAATGCATGCATACCAGTCCGTGACTGGCTGGCTGTACATGTACCAGTCCATAGACAGTTGACTACTTGTACGTGGGTCTTCATCATCTCGACGACTGTAAGGAGCAAGGGGCACAAGCAACAGTCAGTGCAACAAGGACATATCGTTACAGAAACCTTGTTTAACATTCACGACTTGAAGGACTTTCGACCATCGCTGCCAGGTGCAATATATATATATA
>JAYMFT010276443.1:0-10553 GCA_038088735.1 Panulirus argus
TATATATATATATATATATATATATATATATATATATATATATATATATATATATGTGTGTGTGTTTGTGTGTGTGTATGTCTACGAATATATACGTTATATAGAGACATATTTCGAGAGTGAGAAAGAGTGGAGGTAGGAAGTAACCTCTCTCGCGGTTTTCCTCCCTATTTGGCCTCACAAATTACTGTAGACAGCTTCACCTCAGGCGGAATCCTTTCCCTCACACTCTTGCCAGTATAAACTCTGACGAAATGGAGAGTTTTTACAGAGTTTGAAAGAAGTATCACGAAGGTACCTGGCAGAGAGAGAGAGAGAGAGAGAGAGAGAGTCATTGTACTTGAAGAACGTAATATAACGGCACAGCGTACGTAACTAACAAACAAACACTCTCCTCAGTGGTCTATAGAATGATTTGTTTTGATTTTCTTTTTTGTTGGTTTATTCGATCCCAATTTCACATGTATTTCGTGTAAGGACGAATATCAGACGCTTAGCTTGGAACATCTAGATCACTGTCGTCTCTACAAGAAGCTTACCAGGCAGGAACAGCTTGATTTATGTTACTGAAGGAATACTTGGGACAAGGACGAGATGTATTACCCTCAAAATTAAGGATTTTTCTGTATTTTCTCTAGTCAATTTTTGATCACCGTATTCCAAAAACCCTTTAACAAATCTCTCTCAACGCCTTCAACCCCTTAAAGAAACCGTCCCTTTAGTCAACTTTCCCAAAAACCTCGCCAAAAATACCCTCCCAGATCCCTATAACTCCTTAAGTCGGTCCCTCCAATAAATACTGCCAGGAATCCTCTAAATAGCCATCTCCCAATTTCTTCAACTCCTCAAAGACCCGAACCCCCCTCCAAGCCGGGAATTAAGAACGATATTCACAGCTTTGTCTCCAGCCATCTGGACCTTGTCGCTGTCTCCACCTATGTCTTTGTATTGCCTCAGGACACAGTGATATAACGTCCCTGAAACTCATCGACCAAAATCATTTCTCCTCACCTCATTCAACACAATTTTGTCCCGTCCTTTGACCAACCTTTTCAAGCCGGTTTTAAAATGTAGCTAAACTCTCCTTATATATCATGGTCCAGTAACTCTCCTGAAGCCACAGTACTAACCACTCCTTCCACACTATTTTTTTTTTCTCTCGTTTCGACCCTCCATCATGTCCTCTCTGACACTGCCGACTTTTCTTGCTGCATTTGTCATCATCTCGACTCTCCTCCGTCTTCATTTGACCTCCTCAAGGCCAGCCAGGACGACCCTCAACCACTTTGTGGTATCCTTAATGCGTCGTCAAGGGAGAGAGAGAGAGAGAGAGAGAGAGAGAGAGAGAGAGAGAGCTGGGACGAGAACGTGAGATTTAAAGATTCTTCTCCTCCAACAGACGAAGTTGAGGAACTAAAGAAGAAACATTTCCCCCATCAACCGAGTCCTTTATAGCCAAGATATCATCGCACAGTTACTGACTGTTCTCCTCAAGTTAAACCTGGTGACTATAGCACAGAAGACAGTCGAAATACAACTGAGCTCTATCAACTGTATCTAATGGGTGAATTATATTTTCTTACTGCCCCTTGAAGGCTGAAGTCAGAGTCTTTACATGGCATATTACGGTTTTACCCCCCGCATCGACTTTAAGGAACGGTAATCGAAAGGAATTTAATGGATCCTTCACCTTTCCTGGCTCCACGTATTGCTGAAGATTTCATACCAAAGCTTTACCAAGGACATGGTCCACCGCGAGCCATGTGTCCTCCTTACTGTGGTGGACGATACCGCCGAAGTTGCCTCAGGAAGCTTATCTTTCTCGTATCTCCGTCTCCCCCTGGCTACTGTGGTGTAGCATTTTTTAACGATGGAGAACAAACTCCATTCTTCACTGTCCATCTCCAACGGGGCGGAGGCAAGTGGACTACTCGAGTCGTGGGATCTGTTATATTGTCCCGGTCCAGAGGTAAACTCCAATTCTCCTTGAAGGAAACGGGACTGATGTTTGCTGCAGTAGACGGGGTAGACAACGTGATTAGAGGTCACCGTCTCTCTGATTGCCGATACGGGTCTCGTACACGTCTCTTTACGGTCCTCATGGGGGTCGACTTTATCGGATTTTTTTTTTTAAGAGAAAAACTGAATTTCGTAACTGCAACAGAGGCAAAGGTAGACATCGAAACTACGGGTGACTAACCCTTTAGTTATAGGTATGGCTCTCTGTAGTACACGTCTGTAGTAGTAGAAGTATTCCCTTGGGAGACCCAGGTCAGGGAAAGGTTCAGTTACCTTTCCATTCAACTAGAAAATCGTCCCTTTTCCCCCAACTCTTCCTCCCTGCCCAAATTGGAAAGGCTTTATTCCCCTCCTCCTACGCCAAGATGGGTTGAAACATGTATCCCTCTGTCTCCTCGTAATTTCATATCCCAGTCACAATTGTTATATGGCACTTCATTGCGAAATGAAATTAACTGACAAATTTCGGACGAGACGCAAAACTAAGTACTTTTGAAACGAAGCTTAATGGAGCAACTTATCTCCTTATCTTTATCTTTGGTACTCTATTGTGAGGTCCCTCGTAATGCTAATACTGAAAGACTTTAATTCACCTCCAACCCCTGAGTAGGGCTCAGATTAACCGATGTCAGATATGTTGTCCTGATTAACATTTCATTTATATATTTTAAAGTCATCAACTCTGATGTCACAACCCTGTGCAACTCTGATGTTACAACCCTGTGCAACTCTAATGTTACAACCCTGTCCAACCCTGACGTTACAACCCTGTCCGTCTCTGATGTTACAATCCTGTCCAACTCTAACGTTACAACCCCGTCCATCTTTCTTCAAGATCAAAAGCTATTTATTATATTTTCCCAGAAATAATGTTGCAATAAGTTTACTAGACTTATATGTTCTTGGTGATCTACACTTACCATCTTTCACTTCCTTGCTTCTCAGTCCTCTCCCTCGTCTTCTCCTTCCTCCTCCTCCTCCTCCTCTTCTCCCTCTTCTTCTCCTCCTCCTCCTCTCCATCGATTTTTCTTGACGTATTACTTTTCATCTGCTTCATATCAGCCTCTGAGGGGACTGATCTTGTTCCATTACTGGGGCCTCCTTCCCTTGAACGCCCTGGCCGAGGGTGCGAGACGACGTGAGCGTGTAATGATCTCCTTCACCCAACGCCAGGTCCTCCTCCTGCAGGAGGCGATCCCCGAGCGGTAGTGCCCCTCTACAGGAGTCGCACGAGACCCATGCCGATGATCTGTAGTGTTGGCCTCATCGTTGTATGGAGGACAGGACAGTACGGTGGATGCAAAAAAAAAAAAAAAAAAAAATCTTGCACTTTAAAACAAGATACAACATCTTTAAGGGGACCAATATCTTACGGTGTCTGGAAAAGAAGTGCTTACAGTAAATGAAAAACAAAATATCTTACGGTTCACTGAGAACACAATTTTTTTTCCAGGGTATGGAAAACAAAATAATTTATTGTACAGTGAACAAAACGTTTCAATGTTTTGAGAACTAAATTTTATAGTTCACTGAAAACAAATACAGTAAATCCCAAATAATTTTAGAATTCCAAATCCTAAAGAGATAGATCAAAAGCACTCGAAATGGGTATTTGCATATATATTTGCTATCTATCTATCCTTCTTTCTATCCGTGTAAATGTTTATGTATCCATCTATCATAAATATCTCTATTCACACATACTTGGGACGGAACAAGTGCATACAACCATGGATATCTTGTTGGAACCTACTTTGCTGATTTAAGGTCCCCAGCAATAGCCCTATGGATTTGGGCATGTGGTTTTATTTCCATGGTCTTAACCCCAGGGCTGAGTTCGTAGAGTTTTTTGTTAGTGAAATATGGATGGCTGAGTCCGTAGAGGTTTTATTGGTGAGATGTGGCTGGTTGAGTTAAGAGTTTTGCTAGTGATATGTGGCTGTCTGAGTCCGTAGATTTGCGTTATGAGATAGGGACGTCCATCTCGCAGAAAGCTAAGCCAAAACCTCTGCAGCCACAACATTCAACACCACCCTTTCACAGTCATCTCCTGTTACTTGAGATACCCCGTCCCCGAGTTGCAGTTTGATACCACACTCGCATCGAATTCCTTCGGACTCGTGTGCGGAACAAGAACAGTCCTGCATCACAGTTTGTTTCTAATCAACAAATTCCCATCTACATCGGGAACGTTTTTCTAAGAATATAGACGTGTATGTGTCTCACACTATCTGTTATCTCTGGATTATCTAACTGTTATGTCCACCTCAACTTGCCTGCCTTCAGTGTAGCACGGAATTACTGCAACAGCCAACTGGTACTGTTTTTTCCTTTGTCTCAAGATCTATAATCATAACCTGTTCCTCGGGAGTTTTCCCTTCATACTTTCAAATTCCAAAAGGTTTCTTTTTTTCCCGTCTTGTCATAAGCCATTTCCCATCTCGACCTGCTAATTTCCACCGTGTCATCCCACTTCCATTTTTAATCCGTCCCCTCTTCCTCCTCCTCCTCCCCGAGCCGAGTCAGTATACCATTCCACCATTGATTTCTGGCCTCATTAACCTCCTTTCTCTCTAATATTTCCCTCATTAACTCTCCTATTGGCCTGCCGGTGTGACATTCTTCCATTAGAAGACCTGTAAAAAAATAATACATTGGTGTGGCTCTAGCAAGAAATGAGATCTGAAAGAGTAATGATTCACTTAGATTCAATACCACCGGAGAAAAGCGAAGATAGATATGATTTTGTGATTCATTACGTAGGCCTACATTTAGTATCCGTAATATTCATGAATCTCGATACTGACCCTAGCGTACGTCAGGGCAATTTAAGAGAAAGTGTATTTAGTAGAAACGTACATTTACGACTCTTTCTCTCTGAGTCTTTAGGGTCTGTCGAAGCCAGAGCAGAAATGCCCCTTGCAAATTTGGCAATGATCTTTTATCTGCAGCTCCAATGCTGAAGCCTTTGATCCCAAGCCCCGAATGGAGAATTCACGCATTTTAACACCAAACTTCACACGGTGGGATTTTTTTTCCCTAACACCCTCTCAAGCCAAGGAACTTAGAGAACTCGACGTTTTCATTTCATGGGAGCTAATGTCGGAATTCTATCAGCCTCGATGCTAAAGTCTCTATCATCATGATATATTTTGCATAAACACACACACACACACATATACATACATATACGAACACACGCAATTACATACAAAAAGAAAGAAAAATATCCCCAATAACAGTCTGAGGGACAAATGCAACGTATGTATACAAACCATCACTTTTAGCATTCCTAAAGTACGCTCTAGAGGAAACTAAAGAGAAAAGTATTACAAGTAATCTCAGAGACACACTAAATAGGTAAAGATACAGGGAGATCTTTATCGTAAGAAAAAAGTGAAAAATACATCCATTAGATGTTTAACATACACGGGGGAAAAAATGGAATTCCGACGCATGAAATGTTGTAACGAGAGTAATGTAAATAGCGGTACGAGGGCGATGTAATGGCCCCTGGAGTGTTGTCCGCCCGCTGGAGTGAGGGAGACTCTTCTTGGATGGGAGAACCAGCCGCTATTCTGGGCAGCGATGCTCAGGAGTGAAAAATATGAGAGAGAGAGAGAGAGAGAGAGAGAGAGAGAGAGAGAGAGAGTCTCCCTCTTCGTTACGGTATGAGGAATGTCGAGTCGTTACAACGGCAGCAGCCTCTCTACCCCCTCAGTACTAGCTGAGGAGAATTCGAACAGCCACTTCAGCAGTGCGTAGGGAGAGTATGGTATATATATAGTCTCTTCAGCAGTGTCTAGGAAGAGCTCGGTACAGGCTATGTGGTAGTTGCTTAGAGAGAGAAATGCTTGGAAGAGGTTCTTCAGCCGTGAGGAGACGCGTTTTCAAACTGGTTCTTTAGCAGGGACCAGGTGCAACTTCCAATAGGTTTATCAACAGTGTTGAAGATAAGCTTGGCACTGTGCCCTCAGAGGTGCCAAGGTGAAGCAGCTTGGAACCAGTTCTGTCTGCAGTGACAAGGTCGACTTTGAAAAAACAGTTGTTCAGCAGTGATGAGGTCAGTCTTGAAACAGATTCGTCAGCACCGAACAGGTTTAGTTAAGGACTATTTCGTCAGAGCAACAAAGCAGCATTCTCCTCTGTTATAACAAAGCTCATACATTTTCATCCTTTGCTATGTTGAGATAGATTCTCAGAATAGCCACCCGTGTTGCAGAGAACGACCAGATTATGCATTAAAGCAGATATTGCTTTATATCCTTTGCAATATTAGACGGAAAGTAATCTTTGAAATTAAGAAAGGTAATTTTCGTACATTGATTACTGTAAATTTTCCACGTTACCAAAGTTTCCTGTTTGTCATTCAAATCTCTGCATATTTTGTTGGGTTTACAGAATCGAATAACATTCTTGAAAAACAGCAGAATTGAAGGAGTTTGCCCAAAACATTATTGCAGAGGATTGTGTAAACTCTTGTGAATTGTGGTTTGGATTTACAGTTTAAGTTACTTGTCTTATGACTTACAACACGTGTCATCAAGACATTGATGGATATATATATATATATATATATATATATATATATATATATATATATATGTGTGTGTGTGTGTGTGTGTACGTATAAATGGATACGTAACAAACTGTTTGTCTTCATATACAGTGCTAGAGTCCGACCCTTAGCGTCTGCCTTTTTCTTCTTAAGTAACTTATTACTCTCGTTACCGGATGTTACGTAGAATATTTCTCAAGATATTAAACTTTTCTTTCTAGGCCTACGGGCGTACAGGCGCACGGGCCTAATGTCGCCTTATCTTTCCTAAAGTTACACTTCGACCGTCTGGGGATCGTTTTCATCTTTTCCCACCAGCTCCTTGGGACGATCTCCGTGCATTTACGCGGCCTTCGTCATGCATCCCCGAGGGATTCTGAAGGATTCGTGATATCCTGCGATCGTGTGGACCTGCCCAAGCAGAGCAGGACAGGAGATGGGACCCCTCCTGCTATCATCACGTGAAGTGTTCTCGACACAGACAAATTATTACGCTAATAACATTAAGCTTTGTCATGCTAACCTCTTTATTTGGTCCCCTAAGACCATTTCAGTCTTTTAATAAAGAAGATAAAGGGGCTCACTATTATTATATATATCCACATAAAGGCTGAAATATCATTAATTATCTAGATTAAGATGTCAATGTGCCCCTAAGATTCCTGAGGCCTCCCTATCTCGGTTCCAACTCAGAGAGGATATTCTAAACCAAAACGAAAGAGAAGGGGATAAAGAATACAAATGAATTAAAAGACAATAAAAAGGGGACATGCCCTTTGGTGCTTTCGATGCTTAGTGTGATGGTAGAAGAGGTCAAACACACTGAGGTTAGTGTGCATACACACTGACAGTCACTGAACAGGGGGCCATCTGGGATCGAACCCGCTTGGGTTCGATTCCTGGGCGCGGCATTCGGCCAACACCCATCCCAGGTGTTGATTCTTCCCTCAGAGATAATCGATGAATGGGAACCTCGCTTAGGCTGGTGTGTGTGTGTGTGTGTGTGTGTGTGTGTATACACATAAGGCAGTAAAGACATGGTCTATATATATAGGGTTAGGAGGCGGGGCAACAGGAGTATAAAGCCCTCTTCTTATAGCACAGAAATAGTCTAAAGGAGCGAAAACCAAACGTTTTTGCAAGTAAAGATCTCCCTATGGATTAGGGAGAGATCGTGGCGAGCTTAGGATGTATCCCCTATTGTGAGGTTATCTATAATGCACTTCTCTCGTATACTTCCGAGACACGTTCCGGCGTGAACTAACTCACGATCATAATCTAGAAGTACGTCATCTAGAAACTTAGATTCAGCTCGCAAATTTTGGCAATATGCGTCTCGCTGGTTTTCGTCTGCACCAACAGAGCAGCTGATGTGCCCTCTCTATCTTCCTGCATTTGTCTGCGTTATCACCACTCTCTCCAGCTTGATGGTAAACCCTTCCTCATCATCATCAAAATCATCATTCTTCCCCTCACCTCTCATGCCTTCCAGTCGTCACATTATTGCAGATTGTTTCGCACGTCTGAGGGTGCAAGGCGTTGCTCTGATTTATGTTCAAGATGGCTGCAAGCATGAGATCTCCAAGGCTTTTTTAAGGTCTGGACATTTCATCTGACATATTTTTATGTGTGTGTATAAGTGTGTGTGTGTGTGTGTGTGTGTGTACACATGGGAGTAAAGACAAACTGCATATATACAAAGTGTGGCGAGGGGCTATACTAGTGGAAAACTCTCCCCTAGTAATTAGTAATCACAATCAGTAATCACACACGGTAGACAATGTCGCCAAAATACATTTCGAAATTTGCTGTATATTTCGGAGTGATGTACATTTATATCATCCTCTGATCGCTTCTGAGAATTTCAGAGCAGTAAATTTGGTTTATGTTAGTCTCGTTCTGTGTAAATGCTAGACTGCTGTTAACACAGACGCCTTTGGCTGTTCACCTGTAAATGTACCTTGTCTTGATTACATCGTTCCGAGAACTAATCAGTTGTTTGATATGAGTTTCCTGGTAATTTCTCTGCTTCCTCGGATGCCTGCCTCCCCTTTCCTAGTACAGAACACAACATTGCTAATGAGATCACTGTCTTAAAGAATTTTTAGTTTAATCAGGTTTAAAGTTGAAATGATCTATCTTTTTCAAAACCATGGTTCTTACGCCTTCTTCTTCTTCCTATTACCCTAATTATGTTACTGTTCTCTTTTCGTCTCCCTTATTACATTAATTTCTCTCATTTGTCTATTACCACGTGTTCCCTTTGAGTCTTATGAAAAGGGTAATTTCTATCATGCAGCCTCGGTAATAAGGTCTCAAGATACAATATGGCTCAAGATATTTAACCCCTTCCTCGTGTTCACACACACAAAGTCTCCTCACACAGCCCGCTGGCATTCGCTGTAACCAGCGAAGGCTATAGACACAGACAACTTGACATTTTACTCTCTCTGAGTCTGTATGTGTGTGTGAGAGAGAGAGAGAGAGAGAGAGAGAGAGAGAGAATACGAGAATGAAGAGGAGTAGAGAAAGAGAACGGACAAAGGAACAGACAACGAAGAAAAATCTGAAAGAAATTTAGAAATGAAATAGAACAGATAGAATGACAGAGAATGGCGAGGACAAACATCATTAAAAGATAAGAACGAGCACCAGACACAATCGTAGATGTCTCTCAGTCTGGCATTACGTACACAATATTGGTTAATCCGCTTGCTCAAGGACTGAAGGAGAGCGTCCGAAATTCACAGCCATAAACTTACCACAAAACCACTTAAGTCCAGCCAAGAACCAGTCGAGACCAGCCTTAAGCCAACCAGATTCATAGATCATATAGGAATTCACTCCGTGAAGTTGTGGGAATTTCTCTGTAGTTGCCTGAATTGGCTGTAGGACGAGTGGAGTAACCACCTCGATTATTACATTTCTAAGTAGCCTTTAGTTTAGCCTCCCTTTGGAAATATTATACAAATCTAAATAATATAATTCTGAATGATAAAAAAGGGACAATTCATGCTATTACAGAAAACGGGACACCTTCTGTTCTCTCCAGCTCACGTCTTGCAACCTCCCGAATGTTTAGGCCCCGGTACCCCAAAGCTTCCCTTACGCCAACTTCACCCGCGGGTAGCGAACCACAGCTGTGATAGGCGTAGCCACGTCTGAGGACATGGACACGCGCTGCTAGGCCTGTGAGCCTAATAAGGATTGGTGCTTTACAATGTCCCCCCTTCTCTCCCTCTCTCTCTCTCTCTCTCTCTCTCTCTCTCTCTCCTTCTTTTTCTGTCATTCCTTTATCTTGGTTATTTTCTAATTACCTTTAAAACTTGATGCTTGTGATCACTTAAGTTCAATATAATCCATAAAAAAATTTTCGAAAATCTTAAACATTCTCCTGATTTAATAATCTCATTAATATTCATATCTAACCGTCAGAAATGATGATTTAACGAGCCGGTGAACTACCATAAACTGCTTGTTTTATCGTAATTTTTTAATAACTTGTTTATCCTGTTTTCCATCTTAATTAAAAACGCCAGTCAATTAATATCATAATGACAGAAGATAATGATAGCAATTGCCTTTAAAGAGGAGAAAGCATATTAAAACTGTAGCAGATCACGAAGAGGAGAAAGTACCTCCTTTTTTTCTTGCGACGATCGACTTTCCCAACTAATATATAAGACACGAGATGGGAGTTTTTAACTGTAGTGCCTCAGGACTTGTGATGTCATGGAGGACTCGCTGGTTAGTGGTTCACTACTGTCTTGCCTCAGCTCTGATGCCAGCCGAAGACACAAACGACTATTTGTTTGAGTACGAACATTAGGAAACCAGTGAATAACTAGTGATTTCTACATCACATTTTTGTCGTTTTTCTAGGTTTCAGAACACTACATTTATCACATATATATATATATATATATATATATATATATATATATATATATATATATATATATATATATATATATAT
>JAYMFT010276454.1:0-10553 GCA_038088735.1 Panulirus argus
CCCCCCCCCCCCCCCAAAAAAAAAAAAAAAAAAAAAAAGTTTCTTCGAAAAGGACTTGGAAGTACATCCTTGAAAAATCATTTGAAATCAATGCACAAAGAACAGTTTGACAAATTAGAAGCAGAAGAAAGAAAGAAGTTAGAGGAGAAACTAATTACAAAAAAAAAAAAAAATCCTTTGCAAAAAGTGAAGTCAGACATTGAGCAAAGAAATGTTGAAGAATATTTTCAGAGTGGAAAACTGTGGGATCAAAGAAGCTGGACAAATGTGTAGCAGAAATGTTAGTAATAGATCATTTACCATTCAGTCATGTTAAGGACACAGGATTCATGAGGCTGATGGCTGAAGCTGTTCCACAATACAGGCTGAAGCAGCAAAACTTATTCCCCACTGATATGCAATGACATGTATGAGTCTGTTTTCAGTGATATAAAAGGATTGATTGATGTATTTAAGCAGGACAGTAAGATTTCCTTCACAACTGACGTGTGGTCAGATACCTCAGCAAGTGTTTCATTGCCGAGTCTAACTACACATGCTGTCAATAAGGACCTTGAAAGAATGAACTTAATGTTAGGTGCTGAACCACTACAAGAATGGCACACAGGAGAGTATATTCCTAGAAAGTTTGATGATTTGTTGATGAAGTGGGACGTTTCTAGTATAAATGTGCACTGCGTTTTGCTTGATGCTGGAGCAAATATGAAAAGAGCTCTATTCCTGTCAGGTGTAGATAATGTGGAGTGGGCTCTGCATAAAGTACAAGTTGTTAAAACTGGAATATCATTACAGGATGAACTAAAAAAGATTCAAGACAGGCTGCATGAATCCCAAGCTATGTGTTGTCCATGATACACCCACAAGGTGGAACAGCGCCATGCACATGCTGAAAAGAACAATAGAAATAAAAGTCACTATGTTTTGTATGATGCTACGAACTCCAAATAATAATGTCCAAATGTGAAAAAGCTCTAGGACCTTATGAAGACATCACAAAAATATTGAGTGACAACATCTACAGTAGGTGATGTGATGTCTCTTGTAGTATCCTTGAAAACCATTCTTCAGCCAGGCACGTGAGAAGTTTCTGAAGTAACTGATACCTCCGTTTCAGGCACTGAAACAGATATCGAATCAGTGATTTAGTCACCCCATGATAAGAAAGCAACACAGGTAGTAAAAATATCGTGAAACAAACAGTGCAATTGAAAGTGAAGGTTTGTACAGAGTTGCAACATATCTTGATCCAAGATATAAAAGTAAATTCTTTTCCTCTTCTCACATCACTTATCAAGTGAAATCATCAGTTGCCAGACTATGTGATGAGCTGGCTCAGCTGAGCACCAAGGCAAATGAAGACGAAGAACCAACCGAAAACGAAGAAACGACAAAACACAAACAGTTAACTCAACCAACACCTATGGAACATTGGATGAAACAACGACCTCTATTCTTGCTTCCAGTAGTGATGATGAAGCAGAAGAGACGCATGCAGCAAGGAAGAGTGCAGTGGAAGATATTGAGGGGTATCACAAGGAACAAAGAAAGTCATTTGAACAAGTGAAGACAGTTTGCAATGGTGGAAAGAAAAGATGAGAATCTACCCTGATTTGGCGAAGATCGTTTGTCGATGTCTTTGCTGTCCCCCAAGCAGCGTCCCTGGTGAGCAGCTATTCAGTCGTGCTGGCTTGATCCATGATGCAAAGCATGGGCACCATTTAGCAGAAAAGGCAGAGAAAGTTTTGTTTTTGAAGAAAAACTTGCCTATCTTGAACTTTGAATACTGAATGACTAAGTGATGAAAGAGCAGATGTTAATAGAATAGGAGTTGAGTTAACCACTTTCAAAAGGGCGGAGGTTGGGGAAAGTGGTTGGCGGGATGCACGACGAGTTGGGTCCCCGCCCCGCATCCTGGTAACACACTTGTGTGGCTGAAACTCGTCATAACAATAAAGAAACTGTGATCATGCTGTACTTTGTAACGAAAGTAGCTGCCATTTGGAAATGATTGATATTCTATACCGAATGAATAATTCTTGATATATAAAGATATGTAACAAAACATCCTGAAAACATCCGCATCTGCGAGGATGTCACAGTCTGACGTTTGCATCCGCAGATCTCTGAATTTAGACATCCGATACATTTTTCCTCTCTCTCTCTCTCTCTCTCTCTCTCTCTCTCTCTCTCTCAGGAGGAGGGGAAGTCTTCAGCGTTATGTTGCGCTGCTTCCAGTTGTTGGAAGCCTTGCCACACAGCAGACCTTCGTTTGTTGGGGGGATTACCTCACAAGAGTCTTTCCCGCTGGTGAGCGGTTTGAGCAGATATCCTGTTGGTAGAAGCTCACTTCACAACAGATTTACTGTTGGTATGATGCTAACCTCCAACAGATGTCCTGTTGGTGGAAGCTTACCTCCCGACAGACTTTCAATCTAAAAACAGTAATTAAAACTTTTGATGTATTTATAGCAAATGCACGTGTGCAAATAAAGACTAGTAAATTGATTTTTCTTGACTAAAATCAGTCAAAGTAAAACATGTGTCTTTAGGAAGACTCACTGTGGGCTCCGTAATGCGGTTTCCGCCGTCGGCAACAGGATGGCCGTGGGCTGCGCAGGGCACCAGCCGCCGATGGCTGGCGGCAAAGACTAAATGCGTCGCCAGGCGAGCCTGGACGTAGGCGGGGGTAGCGGGCTATTTTTGGCTTCCATAGGGACTACCTGGGAGGAGTAAGCCTTTCCCCGGGTTCTGTCGGGGAAATCATCTCGTCCTGATGGCTGCCGTTCTTAGCCTTTTGTCCGTAGTGATTTTTTCTTTCCTTCCCTCCCTTCCACACCCCTCTCGTGCCGCGCGACCCCAGCGGCCCGTCGGTGGAACGCTCGGGTCGTCAGCAAGCGACGGATGATGGGCACCCGCTCATCATCTCTAGCGTGTGCTGGTAGGGTGACGAAGGGGAGATGCGTGTGCCGGTCTTACTGCACGAGACTCCTGCTTCGTTAGCTTCCTGAGCGCTGCGAGAGATTCGTAAACATAGAAGAGGCTCATGGGGCAGGAAGTATATATATATATATATATATATATATATATATATATATATATCCCGTGAGTAGGAGGGCACTGTTTCCCACAATTATTTTGTGACAATTGGCAACTCGAGGATGGG
Organism: Panulirus argus; assembly: GCA_038088735.1. NCBI lineage: Eukaryota > Metazoa > Arthropoda > Malacostraca > Decapoda > Palinuridae > Panulirus > Panulirus argus. The sequence continues at coordinate 3,164 of JAYMFT010276454.1, forward strand.
CCGTTATGATGATTGCTTCTTCTACACAACTGATCTTAGAAGTTATTACGCTCCCATGTTTTTCTCATGACCTGCAACAAGTACTGCCTTTTAAAGGATATGCAAGTTCCTCTCTCTCTCTCTCTCTCTCTCTCTCTCTCTCTCTGTATCTCTATCTGTCTGTCTATCTATCTATCTATCTGTCTATCTCTTTCTCATTTTTTACGTTTATTGTAAAGAAAGTAGTCAACAGTAATTTAACGTTTGGTTTGATCCGACTCTTAATTACACACAAATTAACTGCTGATTATTTTGAGGCACTTCATTTGCTTAAGAATCTTGAAATTGTTTTTTAAGATGTGATGGATATAGTCGTAAGGTTTAAGACTGCTCACTTCCCAGTGTACCATAAAACTGTTTCTGCCAGCATGATGTACGGTGTTATCACAAACCGTGTTACACACGGTAATATTGGTGTGTTGACCCAACCCCCTCTCCACATATTATATCAGAATGGTTGGTGGCCTTATGTGACCTTTACCCCCTCCTCCCCCCGCAGGTTCCGACTCTGCGGTAGCCACGGGCCTGCTGCGGCTCTTCTTGGACGAGCTGCCGCACGCGCTCATCCCACCAGACGTCGCTCCCCTCCTGCTCCAGCTGGCCGCAGGTGAGCCGCATGGGAACCATCCTCAGCCTCGTTAGGGATAATTACTTTTAAGAATGTTTCATTGCAGCATCTGTACCCTGCCGGGTAATTAAGGTCCAGAATGCTTCCAACCCGCTGAGCAAGACGGTGCGACCCAAGAGCACGACGGTACGACCCTTGGGTATGACAATGTAACTTTTCATGTGAGTCTTAAGTGTCACGTTCAAGAAGCAGGCCAACCACTTACCCATGCTCGAGGGTCGTACCGTCGTGCATACAGGTAATACGCTTTAGATAATATGTATACACAGACTTCCTTCCCATCTGCTGACCCATACAAGAATCATATTAACCAAACTTTCACGCTGTAATGATCCGACATGCACTATACACTCCACTAGACATTCATCCAAGTGCAGCTACACTCCGCAGATACGCACGTGTTACACTTTCTCCCGTGCCGTCTGAATACCACCCATCTTTACTTCTCAAAAATGGGTGGAGGTCACCAGCAGAGTGCTGCAGGGTTCTCTTCTGTGATCATTACTCTTTTTGATCAAAGTAAATGACCTGCGTGAAGGTAGGGACACCGAGCTGAATCTGTTTGCAGATGATGCAGAAGTCATGAGAGAAGTGAATAGCGTGAAGGATTGCATGAATGCACAAGGGGACCATGACAGACTCCAGAGTTGGTATGATACGAGTAAATGTAAAGTGATGAGGATGGGTCACAGCGAAAGAAGACCTGGGCATGAATATTATATAGCGGGAAATAAGGTGCAGGAATATGTTGTGAGAAGGACTCTGGAGTCGACGCTCGCTAAGCTGTCGCCAAATAAGAAAGAGAATTCCTTAGCTTCAGCTGTCCCAGGGAAGGAGACAGTATCACGACGACCAATCCTCGTACCTCATTTGATTGATCTTGTTATTACTGTTGATCCACAAAGTAGAACAATACTGTTTTCTTAACCCTTTAGTTGCATCTGTGTTCTTAACTGTACGTTCTGTGTTATACTGAACAAAATAGGAAGGGAAATGGTTTTGGGTTATGTTCTGATTGAAGAACATCGTCTTGTGTTGCATTCGTAAAGAAAGTAGCGTGTAAGAATTGAAGAACAATTTGATCTTATCCAGGAATTGACCAGTTTAATGTTTTCCTGCAATTGAAGAACGTCTTAATGTAATTCTGAAATTCAAGAACAGTTTAATGTTTCGGAATTGAACATTTCGATGTTTCCTTGCAACTGAAGAAGTTTAGTGTTATAATAGAAATGAAGAAAAGTTTGTTATCTTGGAGCTGAAGAAACTTTTAATGTTATGGAATTTAAGAAAAGCTTATGTTAATTTGGAGTTTAAGAAAACTGATTAATACTGATTAATGTTATCTTGGAGTTGAAAGGAATAGTCATTGTGTTTTGGAGGTAAATGAAAATGTTGCCTTGGAAATAAGGCCTTTGTGAGCGTTATCTTGGGTAGTGAAAAAAGTGTTATCCTTGATCTCAGAAAGTTAGTGAAGTGTTTGGCTGAAATTGAAGAACATTTTTATCTCGGAAGTAGAGAAGTTATCTTAGTCCCAGGAATATAGGGAAGTCTTAAGTTGAAATTGTAGAACATTGTGTCATCTTTGAACTCGAGAATCTTATGAATTAGTGTCTGGGAAATGAAGATCACTGTGTTGATTGATTCTTGTTATCTTAGATGATATGTTACTGTCATGGAAGTACATACAACAGAGTGTTATTATCGTGTGCAAGTAAAGGTGAACACTCTTTGATCTATAATAGAAGTATGTTTGAGGAAAGGAAGTATGGTGTTTTATATAAAGTTAAAACCGGTAATGTTATCTTTAAAGGAAAAAAAAAGGTCTGATTTTATCTTTCTACTGAAGAACATGTTGTAGTGTCATCTTCGAGATGAAGAACTGTGTAATGTTATCATTCATGTTAAGAATATGATATAGTTTCAGCTTGAAAATGGAGAACAGTGTAAAATTATCTTATATGAAGAACAAAGTTGTGGTTAAAGTGATGATCTTGTTCAGTGGTTTGGCGAAGTTGAAAAAATAGTTTTATGAAAAGCGGTGGTGTTCTCGGCGAAGGGAATAATTCAGTGTTATCTTTGAACTTAAGAATATATTCTTTTTTTGAAATGTTATGTTTGAACTGAAGAACATAGTATGGAATCCATATTATCTTTAGAAACAGTTAGGGTTCTCCTGAAGAACATAAATCTGCACAAAAATCAATTTAGCGTCTCGAACCGAAGAACATTTTTATTGATTCTAAACAACATTATAGGATGACGTTAACTATAGAAAGACTCGTATGTTATTTTTGAAGTGAACTGTAATTCATATTATTACCTTTTAAGTCAAGAACAAAGCGTAGTGTTATAGATAACCTTTAAACTGAAGAACAATATATCTATTCAAATACAACATAATTTCTTGGGTTATCGTTACACAGTAACACCGCGGTGTTACCTTGAAAGTGAAGAACAAGTGCAACTGTAGCTTTAAGCTGTAGAACACAGTTGATTTGAACGAAAAGATAACCATATTATTTTTGCAAGGCCATTTGTGGTATAAACATATGTTACTGAAATAAATGTAAATCGTAAAACAATTAGTGTTTTTGAACTGACGAACAGGGTAGTGTTCTCTGACCTGAAGAGCAAGTATAGTGTTCGTTTTGAAACAAAGAATATCAAAGGGTTCTCTTGGAACAGAAGACATAGTTCTCCCTAAAATGAAGAACAGTGCAGTGTGCATTGCAAAGTGAGCATGAAGAAGTGTTACTGAAAGCTAGAAAAAACTTGATATATAGAATTTGGAGAAAAAAGTGCTCTTGATTTTTTTTTTTATATTTTTGGGGAGCTGAATGTTATATTGTTCTGTCTGTAGAACAAATTATGTGGAAACAACAGTGTCGTGTTACTGAACATACGGGAAAGAAAGTTCTTCTTGAGATGTCAGTGTTCTGAAGAACAGTTCGTTGTGCTAAGTATTAATGACAGTCTTTACTGAACTTCTAAATTACTCACGTAGTCTATGATAATAATAATAATAATAATAATAATAATAATATAATAATAATGATAATGATAATAGTAATAATAATAATGATAACAATAATAATGATAATAATAGTAATAATAATAATAATGATATTGATAATAATAATAATAATAACAATAATGATAATAATAATAATATTAATGATGATGATAATGATTATGGTAAATGGGACTTGTAACTCTAAAAAATAAACAGTAACTGAGGGAAAAGAATTCTATTCACTAAATTTTAGTCAGGAGGAAATTTGACATGACTGTATGACTGTTTTATGTTTGTGTGGGTACCTACTGATAGATGTGTGTGTGTGTGTACGTACAGTGGGACGAACTTAGCTTGTTATGTAGGGCTTCTGTATCTACAGGTGACTGGCTAATCGTTATGTAGGGTACCTGTATGTGCAGGGAGACTGGCTCATCTTCTGTAGGTTTCTGTACCTGTAGATGGACCGGGGTTATCTCATTTGCATGTGTTGTTAAATCATGACGTGATAATTGCAAGTGGATTTTGGAATGCTGTTGATGTCGGGTACAAGGTGGTGCATAATCTCTGCTGGAGTGTGGTATTATTCTGATAATCGCATCTACAAGTTGGTGTACAAGTTGGGGTTAAGTCTTTGTTGATTATAGGTACAGGGTGATTAAAATTTGATAATGATGGTACTAATTGGAAAGATGCATGCATGTGAGGTTGAGGAGTTTAAGGCATAATTACAAATTGGTTTCGTAATTGTGATACATGCGGGTTACCTCAATTAGATGGTTACAGGTAAGGGACCTGTAATTCATGTACGGTAATTTTTATGTCGGTCGGAATCATTTTGAGACGAGGCAGCGTGGCTTGAATCGTAGGAAACCTGTTATGCTTAATTAGCCTAATGATAAGAAAAGTTAGATGGGTAATTTACAGGTAAGTACGTGAAGGCCTCTTTACTGATCACCATTCATTAGCTAATTGTGGCATTGCCATTGTTTCCCCTCCCCCCCCGATCTTTTGTTGATAAAAGTTGTGTATAACCAGCTTGTTGTGAGGCCATGGTTGTAATGCTGTCTCTTGCTGCCCTTTGAAGATTCAGGTGTGGGCGAAGAAGGAGAGGGCGAGGGCGTGTGCGACGACGGGGGGGGAGGAGGTGGTGGAGGGGGAGGGTCGGGAGGCCCCCCCGGGCTGTGTGTGGCCGTTGTGCCCCGCCTGCGTCGCCTCCTGCACCGCCGCCTCCCGCTGCACAACCTGTGCCTCCTGCGGTACCTGGCCGCCTTCATACACCAGCTCCGCACCGGCAACCACAACACGTGAGTATCGAGGGGGGGGGGGATTCCTGGGGCAGTGTGGGAGGGGTGGGGAGGGGACAACTTCTGTAGGAGGGTGGGTGCTGAGGGAGGGGCTCCTGTGGCAGAGTGGATGCTTGGGGATGGGCATAAGTACATAAGAGTACATGGGAATGTCAGATAACAGAAGAGCTGATGGTCTGTCATGATCATATCTGCCGGAAGACATTAATTATATCGCAAATTCTTGATCTGTAACAGGTGGAGAGAAGATAGTAAGGCAGAAAAACATACCCACGTATATCCTATAGGATGGAATGAGTGAGAGACACCTTCTGATTAATTATAACCCTTCATTACTCTTGAGGGAAGAAGGAATTAAGCCGACCTCCTCCTCTGATAGAGGAGGAAAAGTTGAAATCCCTGCTCGTTGTCAGTTTTCATTAGACTTAAGATGTGATGATTGATACCATGGAAGTATTTGTGTAACCTTGATTTAAAGGTATTGATAGTTTTAGCTTTGACAGTTATCTGCTGGTCATTCATCCCAGTGCTTTACAAGTAATGCCACTGCTGAGGAAAGTTTTTCCTCACGTTTGTAGTGTCTCTCCTTCACTTCAACTTTATACTGTCATTATTTTCTCTTTATCATTCTTTATCTGAAGGAAAGAAATATTTTCAGTTTTTCTGTGGAAACTCTTTAGTATTTGAAAATTTATGGAAGATCCTCCTCAAAATCTCTGCTTAAAAAAAAAAAAGAAATTAATGTTAGATCTCCGAGACTTTCTGGATCGTAAGGTTTATGAGAATGTGACCGAAGGAGTTTTGTTGAACTTCTTTGTATTCTTTCGTGTTTTTCTTTCTGTCTATGAAAAAGTTTGTTGAACAGAACTGTCCGCACTCTAGCATGAGGCGGGTTGTCTGTCCACACTGCTGCTGCGTTAGACGAGTGTGTTGCTACTTACGTACGTGGCCCTCTACGCCAGGTGGCCCATTGGTGTTACCTCAGAGTAACCAGTGTCCCCAAGTGGCCCTCTGCAACCCAAGGTCCACTGCGTTATGTTGAAATGGCCAGCCTCACCAAATGGCCCACCGCATCATGTGGCCTACTGTATCGCTACACTCGGCGGTCCGCTGTCTATGAGGTCAGCAAGTGGTCCGTTGTGTGACCACGACAGGCGAAGTGTTTCATCATTGCGGCGCGTGCAACACCACGTGACTCGGTACAGAAGGCGGGTGACCCACTGCACCGTAAGCAGCCGGGAACACCAAGCGCCTGGTCGGTCTGCAGTACCCGTGTAGTGTCATTAAGTATTTTACCGTCGCCTACCCATTCTCGCACACCAAGTGCTCAACCCCGCCTTGTATTCCCACACCGCCCTTCATGATAACCCCACGACATCCCTGTCTGTGTGGGCAAGTCCCCACACTGTGCGAGGAGAGCCTCCAAGGACTCTGGGTGGCACAGCCTGGGGCGGCGCTCGACGCCAGATAAGCCCAGCTGATAAGAAAGATACCGTCTTACTAATGGGGAGGAGATAAAAAAAAGAGACATCTGGCAACTCTACCTCTGTATCTTAATGATGCTTATTATTATAAAGAAAATAGTTAAAGATTCTGACTAAAGTCTTGTGTGGGACTAAATGTATACATGAGGTCGTTTGTAGGTTATCAGGAGACATTTTTACCGGGAAATGGTCCTATGTGAGGAAATGGGGTGAACAGAATAGACCCATTTATATAGGGAAATGGCCTGAATAATATTGGCCTTCTTTGGTAGACATATGGAGTGCAGAACAACTTTTAGAAAGAATGGCCCGTTTTTAGGATGTCGACCATAATTACACAGTTGATCGGAATGATTTATTTTTTTTTTTTATAGATAATCTTCGAAAATAATGGAGCAAACGCAGCGCTCGGTTTTCTCTTGATGTACATTTAGAAAATGGCTTTTGATTTATGTATTCCAAGGAAGGAAGGATGGTCAGAACGCGGGCGTGCGCTGTACACGCCAGTAGCCTAGCGTAGCGTAGCCCCAGCACAGCTGAGGGAATCGCACTATTTATAAGGTTGTTTGGGTCCGACGGTGCACGTGTTGACGGGTACAGGAGCTGCTGGGCTTGGCGTGTTGGGTGGGTAGGGGATGGCTTACTGTTGGGCTTGCTGCCAGGCTGGGGATATCGTGGCTGTCATGATTTATGGTCCGCCTCTGATAACATGCTCGACCCGTGTTCGAACACCGGGGATCAGAGTTAGTTTTTTTTTTCCCTCGTTCAATTTGTGTCACAGTGTGGCACATATTGACGCAGCGTGTAGGGAGAGGGGGGAGGAGGGGGAGTTAAAGGGTGTATCCCCAGATGTGTTGTTTAATCTCTCTCTCTCTCTCTCTCTCTCTCTCTCTCTCTCTCTCTCTCTCTCTCTCTCTTT
>JAYMFT010276465.1:0-10553 GCA_038088735.1 Panulirus argus
TATATATATATAAAGTTAATGCACTATCACGGTGAGGCTGTCATAGCAAGAGTGGGAGCCTTTCATAGCCGTGAAAAATGTTCCTTGGTGGTGGATGGAAAGTTGGCGTCACAGAGGAGGAGGGGCGGCAGCCTAGGAAGCGACCCAGCGGGCAGCGCGGCAGCGGACCGGCCCCGCTGTGTTGTTGATACTGAGGAGAGACGCTGATATTTTTTATCTTCCCGTCCTGTTAAGGTCTCTCTCTCTCTCTCTCTCTCTCTCTCTCTCTCTCTCTCTCTCTGTGTGTGTGTGTGTGTGTGTACCGGTAAGTTTTCACTAATTATTCGTAAACTTTCTCTTTTCGTCTCGAAATATTTCTTGTTTCTCTCTCATATTCGAACCTAAGATTTTTACCGTGTACGCGGGATTTTCAAGTTTGGTTTTAATCATCTTTATTTAAGGAAAGCTGTTTTTTTTAACGCTCGGTTGAGGGACTTTTTAAAAAATGGCCTTAACTTTTAAATTAGAATGATGACAAAAAAAAAAAAACGCGTACTGTATATTTTACAAAAGAATTTTATATAAACTTTTTCCACAAAGACGCAAAAGTTTATTGCAGCCTCAGTTCCCTCATCCACACTGATTGCCAGACGCTTAAATTAACTACCCAAGGATGAACCCGGAGGCCATATTTACCTCGGGAGAAAGTGTTTGAGAATATGAGTCCAATGATTAAGATAATGGCCTCGTTAATGAGCCGGTGGATGGGCTAATTAAAGGCGTGGAGGGGCCTCTTACGGTGTGAGTGTGAGGTGATGGTGTTGCCGCCGTGTTGCCAGACCTGGGGAGGATGGGAGGGGAGAAATGGTTGGTCAGGCGGGGAGATGGGGTGATGAGGGGAGGAAAAGGTGGGGAGAAGGAAGGGGTGATCATGGGGGTAGGAGGAAGAGGAGAAGTAAAGAGGGTGGTATGTTGAGAGACGATGTGGTCCACACCCTGTGGTGTCCAATGCCTCCAACACCGCCACCACATCTCTCCACCTCTTCCACCACAGAACACATGATACTCTCTCCACCTTCAGCATCTCTCCGTCATCCTCTCCTCCCTTATTACACCAGCTGTGCACCACATCACTCCAGACCCCCGTCTGTAAAATTGAGGCAACTGTCACGCCGCCACCATCCATTCACCTCATCCTGTGAGACGCGATCCCTCTACCCCATGTCAACAGTCGACGCCATGACCTTCATTTTTCTTCATTATCGAGATTTCTTTCCTCTCAAGGATCGTACCGTCGTGCTCAAGGTGTTTGAAATATACCTTCCCAAATTTGACAAAAACGTGACCATTCTAATCTGACGTAGTTATGTAATATGTGTCAGTCTTTACTTAACTTTGAACGAGTCTGACATCAAAATATATTTTACAAACTTTGTCTTTTCAAAAATATAGATGTAACCCAACCTAAACTAGGGGGAGAAAAGTTAAGTTTAACTGGATATGGTAAGAAGAGAATGACTGAAATGCAACTCCCAGGTCTCTGCAGTTGAGTGATGCCTGTTGTCTTAACCAGGCAAAGAGATGACATCAAAAGGCTGGACGGAAGCTCCTAAGGAGACAACTGGGGCAGACGAGAGAGAGAGAGAGAGCAGCGTAGTCGCTGGTGTCCGGTTCGAACTAAGGAATAGGATCTTGATCTCCGTGCGCTACGTGGAAGAGGGATAACGCAAATGTGGGGAATAGCTCCTGGGAATGTGATTATATTATGTAAATCGTGATCGATTGTAATACGTATAGATTGTGTATATATATATATATGTGTGTATGTTTGTCTATATGCCTGTGTGTGTGTGTGTGCGTGAAGGTTTGTCTATCTGCCTGTGTGTGTGTGAGAGAGAGAGACATATGTTCCGATCCTCGGGAACCGGTTCCGGACGCGCCCCGACACTGCCCGTAATCAGTATGCAAAACACGGGGGTTGCTAGAGAAAAAGTTTTTTCTCGGATACTCCGTACACACTTGGGGTCGTTCCCAAGAGACGACCGGAGCAGGAGCAGGAGGAGGAGGGCAGGCAGAAGCTGTTGGTGGTGCTATGCCTTGCCTTGCGAGCTAGGGGAGGCCACTGGTTGCCAACGTAGCCTCCCCAGCAACTGCTTCGGGACAAACGCCTCCCTCCCTCCCTCTCTCTCTCTCTCTCTCTCGCCACCTCTCGTTCCAGCCCTCCCTCTTACCAGCGCCTTGGGGACTGACAGCCACCAGGGGGAACACACACACACACACACACACACACACACACACACACGGCTTGGCAACAGAACCGCAGAACGTCTTGACGTATCAATCCTCCCCCACTCACTCGCTCACTCACTCACTCACTCACTCTCTCCTTAGACGTCATATTTTCATCTCAATTTTTCTCCTCCCCCCAAAAAAGGAAAAAGCTTTAAAAATGGCTCCTTCTTTTCCTGGAAGGATGCAAATATTTTCTCGACTATCACCGTCTTTTTTTAAAGAATATTTCAGACAGTGTTCGGACTTCAATAATTTTTCTGTGTCCCTTGCGTATCAGGTCTGTTGTTGAGTCGTTTCTCCCGTCTGTGTGTCTGTGTGTGGTCATGCCACGTCTTCCTCTTCTTCTTCTCGTCTGTTGTGCGTCGTAACTCGTCTTTGAGAGGTAAGTTTACGTCGCTGGTCGTTGTAAAGTCAGCGACGCGTGGGACGACATCCCAGGGAGCAAGGATTAAGTTGCGTAACAGAAGCTGACAACAGAAAACAGCTTGGGGGGGTCACCCTACCGATGCCCAGGACTTGGTGTTCCTCTAACACACACACACACACACACACAAACCCTGAGGCTCACAGGAAAGAAAGAATATATATATTTATTTTTTTGTTTTCCGTCAGAGCAATACTTGCCTGAGGAAAAAGGGGCGTGCACCGTAGCAAGCCTGTGCCGGAGGTGTGAGGGAGGGGGTGTTGGAGGTGTGAGGGAGAGGGTGTTGGTGGTGTGAGGGAGAGGGTGTTGGAGGTGTGAGGGAGAGGGTGTTGGAGGTGTGAGGGAGAGGGTGTTGGAGGTGTGAGGGAGAGGGTGTTGGAGATGTGAGGGAGAGGGTGTTGGAGGTGTGAGGGAGAGGATATGGGGCCTGGACGTTTTGGCTAATGATACCGTGCGAGCGTATGAACAGTGTGTGTGAGTGTGGCTGGCAACAGGTGTGTGTGTGTGTGGATGGCAACAGTTGTGTGTGGGTCTGGCAACAGGTGTGTGTGTGTGTCAGGAAGATCAACAGGTGTGTGTTTGTGTGTGTGTGTGTGTGTGTGTGTCCTAGCCTGGCGAACACTGTGACAGCGACATCCGGTGCTTATGTCACCATGACAGGTGTGTGTGTGTGTGTGTGTGTGTGTGTGTGTGTTTCACAGCCACATGTGAGGGCGTAAGCCGAGCAACAGTTAACAGGTGTGTTGTGCCGTGTTGTTGTTCTCCATTTAAGATTTTATTTTCAACTGTTTTAGTGTCTCGAGTACAGCTCTTTAACCCCCCTCCCCCATGTCCTGACCCCCGCTCTGAGCAGGTGCGTTACGTACTCTGGCCCAGGTTGACAGGTGTGTTACGTCTCCTGACCCACACTGACCACGACATCTGCTTCGACCCTTGGCTATGATACCCCCGGCCTTTGACACGACCACAAAAAGAAAAAAAACAGGTTATGGGCCGGGCCTGGCCCCCCTCATACCCAGGGAGTCGTACCGTCGTGCACACTGGGATGCGTTTTTTTTTTTTTTTTTAAGTCCTGGGTCGTACGACGGTGGGATCAGGGGCTTTATAGATGGTGAGGGTCTGCCCTTAGAAGGACTTAATGGAAGTCACTCCTCGTGCACGGGGAAGGCTCTGAGAGGCTCTGGGCAGGAAGGAGGACGCGCTGAGGGGGCTTTAACAGAGGGAGGGAGGAAGAGGGAGAGACGGATGCTTAGTGGTGGAGCGACGAGTCGCTTTGAAAAAGCTTTGTGTGGATCGGTAGTCGTGAGGAGGAGGAGGGAGGGGCGGCGGAGCTCAGTGTGTCGACATCCTGACGAAGGATAAAGGCGTAGAGGAGGACGCGGTTGAAGACCGTAGGGATGATGGAATAGGGAAGGTGGGGTAAACTAGAGGGAGAGGGGCGAGTTGGGAAGCAGTACAGAAGACCGGAATGAGAGTGAGAGGGAGTGAGAAGAGAGAGGGGCGCGGCAAGACACGGAAACGAAGTGTCGCATCGAGGAAGAGAGAGGACATCGTATGGGGGTCTCTCGTCCGGGATTGTAAAGGTCTTTGCTGGTGCTCAGGAGGCCAGAGAGTGGTGGATGGAGAAGAAAAAGCCTCTCTGTGTGTCCGTGTCTGTATCTTTTTTCTTTTTTTGTGCGTGTCTGTGTGTGTCTATGTCTCTGTCGGCCTTTTGAGAGAGAGAGCAGACTTTTTAAGACCCAGTTATTTTGTTTACTTTCTCGGCCCAACCACGCGTGATGCCGTTGGTGTGACGTTAAAAAAAAAAGACTAGAAAAGCTGAGATATATTTTTTTTAGAGAGAGAGAGAGAGAGAAAGAGAATTGCCATGTTGTAATCGTTTGAGGGTGAGAGAGAGAGAGAGAGAGAAAGAGAGAGAGTGGCGATGGAAGGTGCCTCCTGTTAGTACGGTACCATAATAAATCCCCTTCAGCACTAAAATAAAATAACAGGGCCCGTTTGATCACCATCACCAGCCGTTCTTCTCCAACACCGACGCCAGGAACTCCCCCACCACCCACCACCACCACTACCGGCCCTCACCAACAGCCACGCCCCCAGAGTCCTCACCAGAGACCCCCTCCTCCTCCTCCTCCACCACTGCTGATCTGTAGCTTTACGATGGCCTGGCCCAGAGATAAGGTCACAGCGCCGGGTCATAACGCGCACGCCCCCAGAGGAGGTTTACCCTCGTGTTGTCCAAGGGTCGTGCCGTTGTCCTGGGAGGTCGTACCGTTGGTGCGCGAGGGGTCGTATCCATAAAGCTCCGTGGTCGTACCCTTGTGCTCAATGGTCGTCCCGTTGTGCTCAAGGGTCGCTCTGTGTTGTCCCCGAGTCGTACCCGTTGTCATTACGGGTCGTACAACCGTCGTGCTCACCTTAGAGACACTTCTCCGTAGATCCAGCGTTGCATTAGACATTAAACGAGACGTTCAACGATCACATATATGACATTAATCATTCGTTGACCCTTGCAACAGAAGCAGCAGTAGCAACAGCTCGTTATTAAAATCCTTTGACGTGTGCGTATGTGTTTGTGTTTCCTGACACGCGCGTTGCGCACGGGATCCATTGTTGTCTGAAGCGCTGTCGTGCGCGCGAGCCATAATTCTACTTTATTGCATACATAATTAATCAGTTTTGGCGGCAGACACATCACCTCACAGCTCGGGAAGGCTCCGTCGTTCGCGACAGAGGGAGGGCACTATATTTCCAGCGAACAATACAGGTAATAAAGTCTATTTATTGTCCTTTGTTGCCTGAACGTAAAGGTATTTTAGGGCTAATTTAGGATACTTTATTTTTCTTTTGGGAGAGGGGGAAGGCCTTAAGGTTTTGATGTGTGTGTGTGTGTGTTGGAAGAAGCCATCAGTCTTCAGCGATTGGGGTTCTGTAACCGAATGTTGTCAATAACATCACCATTTGGCTTTTCATCTCTTGAAGACGCTTGTACCAACTGCCTCTCTCATCTATACAACTCGATATCCGAAGTTCTGTTTATCGATTTATTTTATTTTTTTAACTGTCTTGCGGTTTATTGAGATCGTGAGATTGAAATCCTCCTTTGTATTGTAATGGTACTGGATCGTGCAGGATTGATCTGATATAAGCTGATTATTTCATGTGTGTGTCTGTATTGTTCTTGCATGGCTCAGAGGACCGATTTGAACACTTGTATAGTGCCCTGGGCAAACTTGAGCGTGTGGTACACACACACACACACACACACACCTTCAGGCTACTAGCACTTGTTCCAGGAGGGTACTAGTCCTTGTTCCAGGAGGCTGCTAGCCCGTGTTCCAGGAGGCTGCTTGCCCATGTTCCAGGAGGCTGCTAGCTCTTGTTCCAGAAGGCTACTAGCCTGTGTTCCAGGAGGCTTCTAGCCCTTGTTCCAGGCTGCTACCCCGTGTTCCAGGAGGCTGCTAGCCCTTGTTCCAGGCTGCTATTAGCCCGCGTTCCAGGAGTCTGCTCGCCCTTGTTCCAGGAGTCTGCTAGCCCTTGTTCCAGGAGTCTGCTAGCCCTTGTTCCAGGAGGCTGCTACTCCGTGTTCCAGGAGGCTGCTAGTAGCCCTTGTTCCAGGAGTCTGCTACCTCGTGTTCCAGGAGGCTGCTAGCCCTTGTTCCAGGAGTCTGCTAGCCCGTGTTCCAGGAGTCTGCTAGCCCTTGTTCCAGGAGGCTGCTAGCCCTTATTCCAGGAGGCTGCTACCCCGTGTTCCAGGAGACTGCTAGCCCTTGTTCCAGGAGTCTGCTACCCCGTGTTCCAGGAGGCTGCTAGCCCTTGTTCCAGGTGATACGAGAAGCCTATCCATACACTCTTGAAGACCTGTGTACGAGAGAGGCTCCTACGGTGTCAGTTCCGCCTCGGTTCCTCTCATGACGATGGACAGTTGGCTCCCGTCAGACGTTACCACTACGAGCTCGGCGTCTCTCCACAACACACTCTCCCGTTCCTGGAAGGCATTTGCCTGCCTCAGAGATTCATCCCACCCGAGTGACTCCAAAGCATCAACCGGCAGTATTTAAATTGAGTTGCGCCGCCTTCAGAGTTTTCTTGCAGTTGTTGAAGCTGTGCAAGACAAGAATCCGGAATGTTGAAGACTCTTCTTTCCTCAGGTTTACTCAGTGTGCAACACTGTCGCATTCCTAGCTTCGCAAGACAGTCTGCTGAAATCTCCAGGAAAAACCTCCATGATATTTTCATAGGCATTTGAGTACCGTTGGACAAGCGTCTGCAAGAAACGATCAGTCCTTGTGACTCGAGCCTCTCTCCCGCTTGTTGCTCAGTCGAGCCAGTGTAGGAAACGCACAGTACTTGTAAAAAGTCAAAAAACACGACTTATAGCCTCTGCGATCGCATTCACAGTAGCCTTTGCTCTCGAGACTGAACGAATATGTAAGCCACAGGAGCATCCCTCGAGGGTTCATTCCAGGTAGCTTATTTCTAAGCCTGTTCCTCCCTGTGGAGACCCAGTACACGCTGCTCACGTTGTTACAATCTTTGTCCACAATTGTATATTCTCTCCCGAGTGTTCTGTTTACTCGGGGGAAAAAAAAGTTACATGGTTCTCGACACGCTGATTTCCTTCGAGGGTGTGGCAAAATGACGCTGTCCAAACAGCCTCGTCTCTCCGCTGTTTCCACCTTTTTTCTCCCCGTGTGTCTGCTGTTATTCCCGTGTCCAACCTCCAAGCCTCACACGGGAATTGCTTATACGAATAATCTCTCTCGTTATGTCGTCCTAAATGAATTATCCAGAATTCTAAACATCTTGAATCTTCTTTTCTTTTTCCTCTTTTTCCACATGTTTATGGCGAAAGATGTTTCTTCGGTAGTGGTCGAATGTTTAACTAAGTGCTGTGGCCCCATTCAACTACCAGGGTCGTCAAACATGAAGATTGAATCACCACCAGCAGGGAAATTCTTAAAAACCTTCTTCATGTATTAAGAATTATTTTAAGACTAATACTTACACCAACACTGTGTCTATGACCCGTGCTATGAACTGGTTGTCCAAGCACTTCAGATTACTGAACAAGACTTAGTATTTCGGGAAATGCTCCCGAAGTAATATTTTTTTAATATATGAACTTCTCATACTTTTTTGTTTTTACCTTTCATACAGAGTCCTACAAAGAAATGGGAAAAAAAGGTCTTTGCAGAGCTTCCGAAAATAGAATTTTGCCGGAACTCTTCGTCACAAATTGTTCCTAAGAATTTTCTTACCAAACATTTCAAACAATTTCACACAAATTTTAAGATTTTCGGGAGAAAGAAAAAATTAAGCTTTCTTCCACAGCTTTTGGAAGTCTGCTGACTACCTTCTTTGTAAACAGATTTCTCAAAATATCCATAACTGTCAAATTTTATTTCGCGCACAAATTCTTGACACTATAAAAAAACATAGCCCCTTACAGAACCAACACAGCGGATTTTTTCCTAACTTAAAGTCTTTGTTTTCTCATATATTCTCTACACATACGATTTTATTTTACATATAGTTTTATTAATTATATCTCTTTTATAAATACATACTCTTAAGGGCTTTGAAACATTATGTTTTATTTTAATTTTTACATAAATGTTTTGCTCGCATGAAAATGGCTACTGAGGCGTTGACAGCAACGGGGTGGAGGAGGAGGGGTCTGGATCTGGGATTACCCCCCTCCCCCCAAAAAACACTCTGAATGTCAACAAAAATCCTCCGGGGGTGTGGGAACTTTTCCCTCTGGGATTCCCTGGTTTTAGCATATTCCTCGCCAAAATTTTGTATCCAAATGTACACGTTCTAAAGACAACAATATTTTATTCTGATATGTAGTCACAATGGAATTATGTTAATATACTGTGAATTTGAAAATCAAATTTTATAAAAACTTTTCACTTTGTGTAGCCTAAGACGGGGGCGCACAGTTTTGGGATCATGGGGATGTAAAACGAAGTCGTTATTGTGCCGATAAATGGCATGGGTGGTCAGTCAAACGATATTAAACCATAAAACCCGCTCGGAAGGGTCAATACCAGAGACCCTTCATTGACGTCATGCGTCGTCACAACATTCAGCTGGTCACACACACGCAGTGGCGACCTCGCCATGCCTTCCCTTCCCCTCCTCGTCAATTATGTTACATAACGTCACTTCCCTCGTCACGAGTGACGCAACGCGTGTTGTGTAACGAGATGGCATTAGAATTAGGGTTACGTAAACTAAGCTAGGTTAGATATGGCTGGGTTAGATTTGTTTAGGTTACGCTATGTTATGTCAGGATTGTTTGTTCTATTTGTACGAAATTCGTTATATCTAACAACCCAACCCCCCTCCCCCTTTCCCCATACTCTGGGGTTCATAAAGGATTGCTGGATGAGGTGCAATCCATTCTCCCCTCCCCTCGTCACAAATTCGCTCTCTCTCTCTCTCTCTCTCTCTCTCTCTCTCTCTCTCTCTCTCTCTCTCTCTCTCTCCCAGTATAAAGTCACAACATATACCAGTGATGTGATGATGCCAATTGAGCGTCTCTTATTGACCAATCAAGAGCGCTTAACGGCATAATGCCGGAGGGGGTGGATATAGACCGGGGCAAATCAGTATCCACAGCCCGTTTATAAACGGTTTACATTGACTGGGGTGGGGTGGGGCGGGCGCGATGGGGCCTCCTCTCTCTCAGAGTTGCTACCTGTTAGCGCTCTGTATCACAGACAGACACAGACAAACCCGTATCTCTTTTCCCACACACTGCACCGGTCTGTGTTTTCAATGACCTTGCACAAACAAGCACCTCCTCTCGTCTCTCTCTCTCTCTCTCTCTCTCTCTCTCTCTCTCTCTATCCCGATGCGGCTCCCACCCGTATATTAATGTGACCTTTGATGCGGACGTTTCCCCCAATGCTGAATTGGGAGCTGTTAATATTAGCCTGATCTTTTTTTCGTGCACGTCAGGTCCTGCCAGGATAAATGTGGCCAGCGTAACGAGCCAGTTTTAGATTCGTGTGCTGTTTTTTTCACGGGTTGTTAGAGAGAGGGTCTAGTCTGTCTGTCCCACTTCAAATTTCAGCCAGATTATTATTATTATTATTATTATTATTATTATTAGGGCATACCAGCCCTGTTTTTGTATACATTACTTCTTCCGTAGGAAGTCAGACAGAGGTATTGAGACGTTATGATAAAAGAGCAATATTAAATGGTGCAATTTTTTTTTTTCGTTTATGGCATATGAATTATATTTTCCTCTGTTGAAGATTAAAGCAGAAATAAGGTTACATCTGGGTACGTATCTTACTTTGCGTATTCCTTGTGGAAAATACTGTAATAAAGGGTGTCTTTAGCCCAAGGAAGTACTACCGTCCTTGCTTTGAATTCTTTGAAGTGGTGCCTGGAACCATCTCATACAACCTACTTGCTAAAGTAGATTGTAGACAGTAGCCGACAAAGGAAGTATACTTATTCAGTATACGTATTTAGTATACTGCCCTCAGTTTCCAAACTTGCTGGTATTCCGTCAATTTCAAACTAAGCTACTGGGTTTTAGTGTTTTAACATTCCTTACACACACACACACACGCACCATAAACCCGTCTTCCTTGTCTGTACTTCATATCTTCACACATTCTTACATACCGTCATTCCTTTTTCTCTCTCGTTTATATAAATCATATCTTTTCTCCGAACAGCATTTACCTGACGGCTTTTTGTTTTTTGAAAAAAAAAAAGCGAGGGGTGTTCCGCCTCCTTAAAAAACTCTGGATTTTTTTTCTTCTCTCTCTCTCTCTCTCTCTCTCTCTCTCTCTCTCTCTCTCTCTCTCTCTCTCTCCCTCCCTTATAG
>JAYMFT010276476.1:0-10552 GCA_038088735.1 Panulirus argus
ATATATATATATATATATATATATATATATATATATATATATATATATATATACAAGTGTTGAACACATACCTGTTGAGCATATATACAGGTGTTGAACAAATACCTGTTGAGCACATATACAGGTGTTGAACATGTTGTTAAGCATACATACAGGTGCTGAACATGCACACAGTTGTTGAATACATAAACTGGTGCTGAGCATACTTGCGAGAACTGATCATACAGAGAGGTGCTGGACATAATAAAGGGGCAGTCAGAGAGTTCTACATAAATTATGAGACATTTCCTAATGGTATTTCCATGGAACACTGGTGTCAGTGTCATCTGCACTACAGCATGACTGTAATGAGAGTGAAATAAAGAATGGTTGGGAAATAATTTATACGGAAATATCAAAAATACTTTTAACTTTCAAAGTACGAGGTAGAATTTCCTTCAAGCTGTAAACTAATGTCAAGTTCCAGGCATTTGAGAGTGGTGTGTTGAGGTGTGAGGCGTGTGTTACGTTGGGTTTGGTGTCTGATGGGTGTGTTACACTGGGTGTGGCGTGCGAGTGTGGTGGTACACTGAGTGTGGTGTACGAGTGTAGTGTGGTACAATGAGTGCAGTGTATGAGTGTGGTGTGTTACACTGGGTGTGGTGTCTGATGGGTGTGGTACACTGAATGTGGTGTACGAATGTGGTGTGGTACACTGACTGTGGCGTATGAATGTGGTGTGTTACAGTGAGTGTGGTGTCTGAGGGTCGTGTTCGGGGAACAATGTAGGTGGTGAGGTCGAGAGGCCTCATGACTGATTCATTTTCTCTCCCTCTTCCACTCCCTAACCGCCTTCTTGTTTCCCATTTCTCCTCTTCTCCCCTCCCTCCTCCTCCCTCTTTCTTCCCTCCCATCCTACTGGTACGTCTCCCCGCCCCCTTATCTCCCCTCTCCCACTTCCCGTCTCGTGCTGGGGAGCACAGCGGGTCGCTCACGTCTCTCCTGGCCGTGAAGACGGTGCCCATCAGCTACGACTCTCTCAGGGACGCCCTGGACGACCCCGGCCTCACCCTTCTGATGGAGGGGTCCACCGCCCTCACCGCCCACCTCGAGGTCAGTAGTCTACAGTTTAGTGGGGGCTCTAAAAGTGTGTTTAAATCCTTCTGTAAGACTGTCCATCGGTGGAGGACCAGGTGGGGCGGTAGACCTTGTCTCACCTGCTGGTCTCTTGACCTGAGTAGGGAAGCCCAGGTCACACGGGATCAACACAAGGTTACTTTAAGTTGCTTAATACATAAATCACAGTTGGCTCCACCACGTGGGAGTGCGGGTTCATAATCCAACACCCGAGACTTGTAGCGCCGCGCCTGGCCGATGTCTCTCAAGTCACTTTAGGGGGTTACCATTTTGGAATGTACTCAGGTGGTCTAATCTCTTTTGCAATGGTGACAGGATGAGAGGGAGTAGAAAAACACAGGTAGCACAAAACGCCTTTATCAAAAAGACCAAAGCAGCGTGGCTCAAGATAAGATGCTACTGGTGGTGCAGGAGTAGGATGTGTGGTGAGAGATATCCCAAGGTGATGGCTGCACGAGAGATGACAGTGATATCACGGCGCTTCTGTAGGTGGGACTGAATCAAATTTGTAAAGGGAAGAGACGTATTCAGGCACGCTTGGCGCACTCGTGTCCGAGACCCACGAACTGCTTGACTGACACCCACCCCTAACCACATGCTAGGCTACTTCACTGGTGCATTACTGATATTACAATGCAAGGATAGTGGGTTCCAATCCCTTAAGTGTAAGCATGATCACTCACATTATTTTCAACTCGGTAAGTCTGGGAACACGGCATCACAGGTGACGTCAAAACAAAATATAGCGTAATTCTACCCATCCCGGTAATTAAAAACATTCCACAATCATAAGATAACGTAATGATGGAAGCGCTAAAAAACATGCAAACTAAAATAATGATAACTATAATTACCATTCCTATATGACTTCTGACGAAAAAAAGTCATGCATGAAGCGCACAGGCTCTAATCTTATCTAACATTAAGGCAAACAGTATCAACATTCTTCAAACATTATGGTGACAAGAAAACACGACATATAACCCCTAGTCTCTGACCATTCAAAGTCACTTTGGGATGATGTCTCTTACAGCCTTATCACCCCTAATCTTGATCTCATTTTCTGGCACTTTCATACCTCTATCGTTTTACAGTTACAAAACGTTCTTCATCTAACTGAATGCTGTCTGGACCTTCAACTTTATCTTTTACGACCAGTAAGTACAGAGTTAAGCTTTACTTGTTACGCATCAACCTTCAAATGTTTTCGAGAGTTCGCCTTTAATTGCATTCAAATGCCTTTAAGGAACAGAACAACAGCAATGCTTCAGAGCGGGTTTGTATTTACATCTATGTAACATGTTTCTGTTCCCAGTGACTGTGGCTGCTCTCCAGGCAACTGTTCAGTTGCCATCAGCTGACAATGGGTAATGACACTTCGTCACACACACGGACGTGTGTCGGGTTCCAATTTCGAACATGCCTTTCCACCACACTGCTTTCCGGAATGTTCCGGGCTCTAAGTGTCGAAAATTATTAATATCTTTGGGAATTATTATGTTAATAATAGGAACTCGACTTAGGAAGAGATTTAAGGAAGAGGAAAATTGATGTTCTCCAATCCTATCCTAATTTACCTTCAACTTGCGCATGTTTTTAAGAGGTAAATATGAAGAGGGTAACATCTTATCCATCTGGCTCGAGGTTAAAATGTATCTCACATTACTGTATGATTTTGTACACACGATTACCACGCGCAGTATCCCTCCTGACCTTCTGACCCCATCATGTACCTCTCCTCCAACCGTCCACTCTCTATACAGCAGCTTCCCCCTCCAACCGTACAGAGCGCTACGGAGGGCGTGTATGGGGAGCTGGCGCAGGTTGTGGCTCAGCGGGGAGTGCAGGTCAGGGCCAGCCAGTTGCAGGAAGTGGCCTACACACACCTCCAGGACGGCCGCCACGCTATGTTCCTCGAGAGGATCGGCTGCAACAAGGTCTACTCCGACCACTTCAGCAAGACAGGTGAGCTGTAGGCAGCTTCGTCGTCAAAGAAATAAGTCAAATTATTGACTGCCGGTAATGAATATAGTTCCTGGAACCGTATCATATAACGATGACGCAGGTGATGACGCTCTGCCTTAATATGAGGCCAAGACGCATCCTCATTTGGTAACTGTCATTTCTTCTGGTGGGTAAGGGCGGTGTGACTTCTACATGACGCGCGGGGTGTTCTGGCCGCTGCTGTACTCCCTGGTTGTGCCCCGGGCCAGTCCACTTCGACCCCTGATCGACGCCAGGTGAGCCTCTAATCCCTCCAGCCCGGCGCCATCCAGTCGCCCTTCACGCCAGGTAAGGTGCAACAAGTGTAGCGGTGTTGTTTCCAGGTTAGTCGCCAGCCATCGGGTTCTTCCCTCGTCACCCAGTGACTTCTGACCTCATATCATAATCCAGTTCTCTCAAGTCTTATACTCTCTCCCTCCCTTAAGGGATCTTTGGAACTCCTGTTTCAAAAAATGAATCACAGTCCTATGTCATCACCTCGGAAAGCGCTGATTCGCTTTACACTTTATGAAACGATTTACGTCACAAACAAGACCATGTGGAAATACGAAACATAACTATATACCAACAAATATAACTATACAATCAGGCATACCCTGTACTAGTATTTATTAAGTACTTTCCTTGCGCTACCTTAATTCTGGGTTGACTGTCTCATCCTTTAAGTTGTCATCATCAAGACAATATAATGTATATATATAGCCTTAACATTATTCTTAACACCTATACAAAAGAGTTAAAGATTTTTCAAGTTAACAGCCTCAATGACTCCGGCAACTGAGTCCTAAAGCCCCATAGCCTAACCATCCAACCATCATGTAGATTCGTACGTATCTGGTGTTAGCAAAAAAAAAAAAGTGCAAAATACTGTACATTAGGCTGGTATTTTTTTTA
Source organism: Panulirus argus (assembly GCA_038088735.1). Taxonomy (NCBI): domain Eukaryota; kingdom Metazoa; phylum Arthropoda; class Malacostraca; order Decapoda; family Palinuridae; genus Panulirus; species Panulirus argus. The sequence continues at coordinate 4,015 of JAYMFT010276476.1, forward strand.
ATCAACCTAATCTAGCCTAACCTAGCCTAGCCTAGCTTAGCTTGTACTTTTCTACACGGAAAAACATTCCACTTTAATAAAGTCTCAATAATTTATTGGTTTTGTGGAATTTGTATATCGCTTGAACCTTAATGGTTATTCCCCGCTTTTTCGCAAAAAAAATCAAAACTTAAAACTATACAAAATCTACTTACAAAGACGGTTAACTTAGAAACATAGTGACGCAAGTTAGGAACATAGACAGTTCATGTGTGCCATTTACGACCTGTACCATCATTTACCATGTATATTCTTATGCTTGTACCATTGTATCTAGTGTATCTTATGACGGTACCCGTCTCACTGCACCCCCGTAGGATCCTGACTGTCCGGGGGTTTGGGATCTACGGGGTGTGGGCGCAGGCCCAGACGCCTAACCTGACCCACTGCCTCCGGATGGCGACAAGACTCAAATTCCATGAGCCTTACACGATGCTCCACCTCTGGGTACGTGGATAGTATATACATGGGACAAGTGGGAATATGTAGCCACACACAATGGATGCAAAGCTAGCCTACATTACGATTGATAAATATCACCTTTCCACCACGTAATTCTTATGTAATTTCCAGACATCCTCACAAAAGCCATATTCATGTACTTAAGACTGGAGTGCAATCTTCCATTACCCTTAATATGTCCGGATAACATTGCCACTTTGCTTACAGGCAGTGTTCCTACTACTGGCCGGAGGGATGCTCCTAGCAACAATATTGTTCCTGGGCGAACTGTTCATTGGTCGCTGAACCAACTCGGCCATCTGATGGCTTGAAATCTTGACTAATATGTTACATTAATTCAGTGCTACTTATCTTGAGGTTTACTTTTCTCTATCCTCCTCTACCGGATAAGGTGTACTGTTCACATGGTGTAAACAAAACTAATAATGGAAGTTATCGTACATAGCAACGAAGGAAAGGATTTGGTTCATATTGCTGCCTCTGCACGATTAAAATTCTAATATATATAAAAATATACAATTAGTGTTTTGTTGTACCATTGATTAATGAATGTGTAACATTCGAGATCAGATAATAAATCCTATACAATGCATTATAACTGCTATGTATATGCATTTCCCGTAGACCATTTTCCACTGAATGGCCTTTTTATGTCTATATTGTTGGATTTAATGACCACCGACTGCTAAAAGGCCTATTATGTCACAAAAATGAATATATTTATTTACTTCATATGCTTCATACGTGTCCAGTCCAATAAAATTTATATTTAAATGTCACATTTCACATAAAAATGAATTTGCTTTCTAAGAAAACTACTATGTATTTTTTTCTTACTATAATTATGATATTGATGGAAAATTGGAGGTACCATGGTGGCCAAGGGTCGTGCTGAAATGGGTATGAAACACAACTAATTTAATCGTCCAATACTGTTGGCAATTCTTGAGACGTCCTGGGAGATCTCTTGCAGGGAAAAAAATAAAGGAAGCAAACCTCTGGTGTACTGGATGATGTTCTTTAGCTATATCACATCACTTTCTATGAGCAGGTTAGGTACATATAATTAAGATAGCTATATCAAGCAGCCATGTAAGTTAGCGCTATATAGCTACTCTTAAGCATTTAGTCATATAACGCTACTCTGTAACAGGTAAGTTAGCCATAAGGAGTTTATACATTACATTACGTGGGCCATATAATGCTAATCAAAGTATGAAGCATGCTGCGGATGAGGCCTTTATATCCACTTGTGGCGTCTGACAGAATTATGAGGTTAAAAGAAACACCATTATTGTTCCAAGACCGTTTACTACAAGAATCATCTCCACTCATTTAAAATATGAGCCATGGATCCACAGCCAACACTTTCCCCAGTTTGAACCAGACTCAGTTCAAAAGTATTATGTGCAGTATCCAAACAATACAAAAAAAAAAAGTTTACTTTTATTTGAAGTTACAAGTAGTAATAATCCGTACTTAAGGTTATAAGTATGAACATATACGTCCAACGTTATAAATAACAACATAGAGCAAAAGAATACCTAAAACACAGAAGAATATTGACTACCAGGATGAGTACATTGATATACATCTTACATCCTAAAATAAAAATGTTGGAAGGTTAACTCCTAGAGCACGACCGAGGGACTCTTTCTCCACGACGGTACGACCCTTAAGCAACGACACTACGACCCTTAGGGACGACAGTTTATTATAACCTTTGACCTGACCGTAAGGATCAAGTTGGCCAGGTCGTCCTCGTAGTGCTCAAGGGTCCTACGTAGGGTCGTGCTCCAAATGTTAACATATATTCACGTACAATGGAGATAACATCCAGATTATGATATAATGGTGAGAGAGAAGTGACCGGTGAGGATACATTAACGGCTGCACCATGACACTATAGGACCTGCTGCCATGTACATTGTCGTACATACATACATACACACTTACTACAGAAAAGAGACATGGGTGTCATAAAGTGTTACATGGGTAGTACATCAATGTGTTTATAGGTCTGGAGTCTCGATAAAGGAATGGAAGACCACTAAAAGGGACCATCATCACGAGCCTGGCCAAGAACCAGTGCCTTCTCCTCCACAAGCAATTCATTTGACCTCCGGCAACTGGAGAGAGAAGGACAGTCTACTGACTAGGCTTATCAGATCTTTTAATTCATTTCTTTTTACGCCATATCCCTCGTGTTCTGTTTCATAACTCTATGATTCATTTGTCATCTGGACATAACAAGACCTTACAAACTACGGAAATATAACATATCACGGCAGAAATTTAAGTAGTCCCTACTCGAACACGAGTTTCCAAATGCGTGAGCGTGCTACTCCTCCCATAAAGACGTCATAATCATTTTAATCAAAACAATGATAGTCTTCTAATTACATAACCAATCAGTAGTTTACTATTGACATCTTTAATTTACCATTCGACTTTCCAACCCTCATTTCTTATCTGTATCTTAACAGACATTTAAGCTGATGATCACAAAGATATACCCTAAAGTAGCATAAGTAAATAAGACATCTTCAGTAAACACTATCCATTGTTTTCAGTGTTACCTGTAAACTATTGTAAACATGTCTATTGTTTACTGCCTCTTTTTCTAAACTTTGCGAGATTACAGTGACTACAGAGAATTTTGATCTGTAAATATATATATATATATATATATATATATATATATATATATATATATATATATATATATATATATGAGATTAAACCTGTCCACTATCAATGGTTTAACCTTCACTCTTTTAGATTGTGCTCTAGTACATTGTCTTCATATCTATATTATGATATGTATATTATGACGTCTGTAACATGTCATCTATCGTTTTAGACACGTTTGTCAAACATGTATTGCATTATACTTCTACTGTGAATGTTCAAAATATTAACGCCTAGCCATTTACTGACTCGCTACTATTATGCATATTATCCATATATTCTCATTATAAGCGGGAACTATGACCCCTATACAATCTCAAGAGAGCAGATCTGTTAAATTGCAACGCCTACTCTTGACCGTCTCATGATATTATGAGTTCCGTTCAAAAGGGTGAGTGAGCGTCACTCACTGGGGATAAGAGTGAGTGACGGGTGCATGGTTTGAAACTCCCGTCATGATGAAGTGATAGGCTTAAAGCATCCTGTTTTCAGAGTGTCAATTTTTTAAAAATTTTGTGTCGTGTAATGAGTGTCAGGCTATTGATGTGAGGCTCAATATTTCATCTCGAACACGACGATACGACCCTTGAGCACGGCGGTACGACCATCGGCTATGATGGATCAGCCTTTGACCTTTTAATTAAGGGTCAGGTACTCATACCAAAGGGTCGAGTTGTCGTGCTCAAGGGGTCATAATAATGAAAGGTTGCCTGATGTCTCTGAAGTCTCTCCAAACTTTTACCCACGATACTGATACGAAGCTTCGATGTTTCGTCAAAGTCAAAGGTTCTGTTGATGACTCTAACGAACAAACCACAACAGACCTAGTGAGATTACATCACTTCAAACCACAGTTTATCATAGTTGTGACCCCAGTCTGACACGGGCTCAGCAGACTACAACGAATAAATACAGACTTGAACGCTTATATAAATGCCAATTATTTTTCATTTCTTACGAGGAGCGAAGCACTTGAAGCAGGTTTCGATCATCCCCAGGTGTCTTAGTAAAAAGAACCAACATTCTTCGTAACACGAATGATAGTATCGATTTAAGGCGCTAAGCTAATACTAAACCCTTGTCATTAATATCAGTTTATCAGTAAAGAGATCGAGAGACGTAACTTTAAATCTCTAAATAACGTCTATGACGCATCTCAAGGCAGAGTCTATATTGGTGTAGACATCGAATCAGTGGAGTTCGGTGTACTGTATCTATTCGAACTCGCCTTCCAGCTGCTTTCCGAGATAAATTTTCCGCTTCGAATAGCGTCATCGAGCAACATGACGCGTCTGCTACCTAGTATGGATTGGGGGGAAAAAGCTGCGGTACAGCACTTCTCTATGTCCCTCACGAGGAATACGGGAACCGGTCGGGCACCGGATCTAGAGATGCAATCCTCATTCGCTCAGCTAAAAACACTACGTCAAAGCCTATAGGAATAATAATAACACCAACTCAGCCAGTGTTTCGCCCAGCAGCGGTGAATGGACTGGCAAATGAGCACTGCAGCGTATGATAGTACTGCAGCGTATGATAGCACTGCTGTGTATGGTAGCACTGTTGTGTATGATGAAAGGCAAATGTGAACCAATAAAGAGGGTATGAATGAGTGCGGATGATTTGGGTGATGAGACCAGAGACTTGGCGGAAGTCCCGTCTGGCCAGTGACGACCTCCTTTGAGGGGATGGTGTTGTCACTCTAGACGGTGTTGTGGGAGGAGGGGGTCCGTAGGGCCTGGCACTCCGGTGTAGAAGGTGTGGGGTGATCCGTAGGGCCCGGCACTCCGGCATAACAGCAGCAGGAGTAAATGAGGGGGGGTTAGGTCTTTAGGGCCCGGCACTCCGGCGTAGCAGCAGCAGCAGGAGTAAGGGGAAGGGAGGTCTGTAGGGCCTGGCACTCCGGCGTAGCAGCAGTAGGAGGAGACCAGTGGGGACATCAGTAAGAGTCTGGCACTCCAGCCTTGACCACCAGGGGGCCAGCAGGACGAGCGGAGAAGGAGGAGGCACCAGTTAGGACCGGCTCCCTGACGTGGCGGTAGGGACCAGCAGGAGCAGGGAGGGCGTCAGCAGGGGCGCCAGGAGCGGCAGGAGTAGGAGCACCACCGGCAGGACCAGGCTGGACGCACCGCTGCCGTTGCAGCCGCTCTCTCTGCAGCAGAAGACGCAGTCGTAGGCCGAGGCGGAGTAGTCGCAGAGGAGGCCGAGGTGGGCCTCCTCCTCCCGGGGCAGGTGGCAGGGGGCCAGGGCGCAGCCCTTCTCCACCCACTGGTGACCGTCACCTGCAGGCACAACACACTACATTCACCACTACACCAACCATAATACACCACGATCTCCACCACACTAACTGCTACACCACGCTTACCACCACACTAATAACCACTACACAAAAACAGGTAGCAATGGCGCCTCCTACCCACATGTGCAGCTTAACATACATCTGTATTTAACTAACATTTTCCCTAGTGAGGATGGGACACATAACGACAAGTCTAGAGGAGACATGACAGGTGTGGTAGTGACATGACAGGCAGAAGGAACATACAGTTGTGGAAGATCTCTGTTAGGTGTGGGAGTGACATGACAAGGGACATGGCAGGTCTGGCAGTGATATGACAGACGTGAAAGAGATGAAATAAGTACCGAAAAGACATTACATATGTGAGTGACATACTGGTGTAGAAAAGAGACATGACAAGTGTCAATGAGACATGACAGGCGTGGGAGAAACATTGCAGATGTGTGAGTGACATGTCAAGTGTGGAAGAGAGAGAATTCACTAACTAATTCCTAATTACCCCAGAACCTCTTTTCCTGGAGCTACTGCAGCCTAAGGCTGCGCTACACTCAGTAGCAGGGACAGCATGGGCTCCTCTGAAGCAAGAAATTCTTATTTCGTGTAACACCGACGTGGCCAGCACCTTAGTCCCATCCTCCAACCCATGACTCACTTCACCCTTCACCGTTCTTTCCACCCGATATCACGTCCACTCCCGGCCACCTAAGACACCACTTCCTCCACTCTCTCACAATTCTCACTCAAACTTCTGTTTAATCTCCCTGATGCATTCAAATGCCTCATAAACCTGGCTAATATATTTTCATATATAAATATGATGACGTAAACTATACCCTGAGAATCGAACCCCGGCCCATCTGTGTGGCAGCCATGTAGCCTGACCCCCTCAGGCCACGATGATGGACACAGGAGGGTCGATTCTCGGGGTACAGTGGTACATAGTTTACATCAGATATCATATGTAGTACATTACATGGTTGATATATATATATATATATATATATATATATATATATATATATATATATATATATATATATATAT